>PISX010006255.1:0-99109 GCA_004024625.1 Mellivora capensis
AAAAAAAAAAAAAAAAAAGAAGGGAATCGGGCAGTCTGGCTCCAAAGCCCGTGCTCTTAACTACTGAACTTACAAATGGCCTTTTAACCCCTGACCTAGTTTAAGTATAAAAGCTTCCATATTATCAGGACAACTATTGCTATCAGGGAAGCATGGTTGCTGATGGCAAAGAGAAAGCCGTTTGATTAGAAACAAGCACATCATTGACCTTGATGGGGCGGTTTCTGCAAAGTGCTGGGATGGCAGCCAGACAGCAAAGATTTCCGGGCACCCAGGGAGGTGAGAAATGGGAGGCCTGCTCTGGGAAGGCTTGTTTTTTTCTTCTCCCCAAGGTGATGAATACACATTGTAAAGAAGGAAAGTGTGCTGATGGAGAGGAAGAGGATGGAGATGCTGAAGTGGGAGGAAAGATATTTCAAATTAATACCTGGGAAGGAATGATGCTCTCGGGCACTTAACTGACGGAGCCATCCAGGAGCCCCAAATAAGTCCCTTCTTGTCTCTGAGCCTCAATATCCCCATCTGTCAAGTGGCAGAGTTGAACTACAGATCCTGGGTCCCTGCACCTGCAGGAGGGTGAACTTCTAATATGAACAGAAAAATATCCTGCCATTTTAGGTTAGAGATGCATTCCCCTGTCGTGTGATTTTTGTTTGAGTGGGAGAGCAGCCACAGTCACTTCTCTCTGTGCCGGAGAGAGAGGTAATTTGGCCAGAATTGTAAATGGGTCTGCCTTACATTTGTAAATGTGTATAGTGGTCATTAAAATGGATTGATTTTTACCAGAAATCTGGTACCTGGATGGCTCAGTCAGGTGAGCGTCTGACTCTTGATCTCAGCTCAGGTCTTGATCTCAGGGTCGTGAGTTCAAGCCCTGCGCCGGGCTCCACACTGAGTGTGGAGCCTCCTTAAACAACAACAGCAACAACATATGTCCTTTATGAACCATATATGCATGTGAGCCTCGGGCCATATTGCTAGCTGGTTGCTGGAGAGCAGGGCTTTGTCATTTGGCTACAGTTGTCTAGACATTGGTGGTAGGATTGCAGATCACGCTAAGAGCCTCGCTGTCGGGAAGGAGGACCAACGGTTGTGTTTGTGTGGCCAGCCATCTGTTGGTGACAGCATTTAGTAGGTAGCATCTGCCCCAGCCGCAAGGACTGTTAACTCTGCAGATGCACAGAGCACCTACTATGTGCCAAGCACCAAACAGGAAAAGGAGTCCTGTACATATCAGTTTTGCTGATCAAAGCCCGTAACCACAATAAAAACACAAAACAGGAAACCATGGTTAGTATCTGACTCTCTGGTGTGCAGCCATGTGGAACACAAGGGGTGTGGTGCCTCAGCTAAAGGTGTGTGTGTGTGTGTGTGGTCAGTATGGAATAAGAGGTTGAATAGGGTGGAAGGTTCTGCAGACGCCCGGGGAAAAACCTGCACAGTGACACCTTTCTCTCATTATGGATATGCTCTTGCTCAAGAACACTTATACCTAGTGATCCGGCAGCTTAGAGACACACACACACACACACACACACACACACACACACAATCCTACCTCTGTAGCACCTCGGTGTACACTGTGACCCTAAGCCAGCCCTTTGATTCAAGATGCAAGTAAAGGGCACGGTAACAGTTCTCCGAGCATGGTCTGGGGGCCTCTGAACTTGCCTCAGAACCTGTGCAGTCACGACGGGCCCCGGCTTGGAGTAACGCTCTGCTGTGGTCGCCTTGAAATGCCCGATACCTTTTGGACAAGGGACCCCACATTTTCAGTTGCACTGAAGCGATGTCTCTGGTCTTACTTATTTGAGACCCTTAGTCATTTGAGAACACTTTCATGGGGTTCATGAGCTCAAAACTATTCTAATACTGATACATCGATCATACAATGCTCCGTTATTGGCCTTTTCTTTTCCCAGTCTCACTCAAGAGCACGGTGGAATTTTCCAGCGACTGTAGGACATGGCTATTATAACCAAATGCAGAAGCAGATATGAGAATCTGGTTACTTTCTCTTAAGCCGGGCACTAAAGAGATTGGCAGAAATGAAAAACAATGCCACTCTTCTCACTGCGTTTAGTTTGCTTTTGGAAGATATAGTCAGTCTTCATAAAAATGCCATTTATGTTAACATGCGATGGGTGAATCCCAGTCTGAGGCTGAAGGAGAAGCTGGAACACCAACGTCCAAAGGTAGGAGAAGAGGGATGTCCCAGCTCAGGCAGAGAGCAGATTCACGCTACCTTTGCCTGTCGTTCTACAAACACCCTTCAAGGGATTGGGTGAGGCCCACCCGCATTGGTGACGATGATCTTCTCTACTAGGTGTACCAATTCAAAGGCTAATCCCTTCCAGAACACCCTCACAGACACACGCAGAAACCTCTTACCAGCCATCTAGGCACCGCTTAGCCCAGTCAGGTTGGCACACAAAATTAATCTTTACACTTGGTCATTTATGTAGGTAAATCTATGTCTATCAAAAAATGAGGCGAAGACACTATTTGTTCCTCACCCATGACCTTCTGCAGAATTTCCTAAAGTGGCATCCGATGCACATCACTTGTTCTACTTGCCTTCCTCCTTCATTAAAGTTTCAGGCTGGCTGATTCCTGGTCACACCTAGCCACTGGAGTGTCCCAAAACGGAATGGCTGCTTCAAGAGGCAGTGAATATCTCTTCCATCTTCTCCCTCCAAGGGTCCTGGCAGAAACCATTGTTGACCTTCGAGGGGCAGCTGCCCGCTTCCTGTGGGTGCTGGAGAGGGGCCGGCATGAGGCAGAGAGTTGGGAATAGTGACCCCTGAGGTCTCTTACCCTTCTAGAATGGCAGATGAGAGTCCAAACTCACGGGTTGAAGTGATAACCAATGGGTCCACATCTTAAAAGGAAAGAGAGGGGACATTCTGTCAGCACCAAAACAGTGTAATAGTCGCTGGAGATTCCAACCTTGCTCATGAGACTGGGGTTCCAGCTGGAGCCCGAAGAGAACTTTCTCCCAGGGGTGTGCGCCAGGGAGAACCGGGATGGGGAAGTGGCCGGCAGAGTGGGAATGGGAATCGCGTGTTCTCATTCTTATGACTCTGACTCACTAAGATTGACATTTTTTTTAGTCACTGATATCTCCCTTCCCTTTTTGGGGGCCTCTTTGCTTCGCTTTTAGCACCAAAGTCCTGACAGGCTTTCCCCCCACTTGTCTTCTGAAAATCGATCTCATAAATGGATGTTGAGGTGCTTGGCTATACGTAGTTGAACACATTACCCTTGGAAAAGAAACAAGGAAATCCCGGAGACAGCACTGTTACCCTTGAGGAACAAATCTCCTAAGCAGGAAAGGTTAGAGGCTGGGCAAGCTGTACAGACATTTGGGGGAAAGAACATTTTCCTAGTCCTCCTCAAACCATGCCTGTTGTTTTGAAGGGCTCATCAAGTATGCCCGTCCTCCTTTCCTCCCGGCATCTGTCTTTCCTTCTTCATTCCCACTTCTCCTCTTCTGTTAAAGCCTCTGTGATTCGTCAGGAATTGCTCAGGGTTTGGGATCTGGGGATAAGTAACAAGGCATCGTTGACTGCGTGACTGGTGAGTGGAGACAGGTGAGTTACACACGGAGGCAAGGCTCTGAGGGAGGGCGTGCTACGTGCTGGGGCCCTTGCCTGGGGTGCAGGGGAAGGATAAGCCCTTGGCCCGGCTCATGGAAGGGGAGGTGGGTGTTTATCAGGGGGAGCAAGAGAACCAGGTGCTTTAGACCCTGGGAGGTTAAGTAAGCTGCCCAAGGTCACACTGGTATGTTGCTGGGCCAACCCTGAAGCCCACTTTAACCTCCACAGCCTGCACCCTTGACCAGTGTGCGGGACCGCCTTTTCCCAGACCACCAGCGGCTCCGTGGGACCCAGCACTAGGGGAGGTGGAGGAAAAGAGTGGCCAGGAATGAGGCCCGTGGTCCAGGCCTCACTTAGCATCCCTTTAGTCCCAGGGATAAACAGAAAAGGGAGGCAAACATTTATGGGCCAGAGAAAAGTAAGGCCCATCACTTTGAGGTGCTATTAACTTACATTCATGTCCCAAGGTAGTTACCATCCATTCACTGAGGCCCTGTCCTGTCCCGGACGGACACCACTCCCGCCATCTGGAGCTCCCGTCCCGCCTCCTCACAGCGTAGCTGGGGACCGTCTTGCAGAGCTAGGCAGGATGCCCTGTGGCTGGTTCTGTCACTCCCACTGATGCCTCTCATGACTTCCTTGGAAGACCTTCTGTCTCTTCTAACAAATAACCTGACTCATCTTTTCTTTCCTCCTTTCCAACCTCCTGCTCCCTCCATCCCTGCTCCCTCCCTCCAACCTCCTGCTCCCTCCATCAGAAGAGCTGTGAACTGAGCCCAGGGCAGGTTTCCTGCCTTGGGGAGAAACAGGGCCCAGCTCCTAGAGGAGCCAAGTAAGCAGGAGGTGACCCATCTCTGCCGCAGGGGTTTCATCCCCTTTACCTGCCTGATGCTGGTGAGAGCTTACTCCCCCACTCTCCTGCAGTGGCAGCCCGAGGAGTATGGCCCACCCCTCCCACAGGAATGCAAGGAAACAATCAGCTATTAATTTCCAGTGGGAAGAACAGGAACCCACTCAGCCAGGAAATCTAAATTGAACAGTGATTAAGTCATTCAAGCTCCCTGGCCCCATTAATTTCCAGAGCTGAGGACGATTCTGTGTTCCTGTTTGCGGCCATCCTCCCCCCTGCTAGTGGGAGGATATCTCACTTTTAAAGATCATTTATTTATTTATTTGACAGAGAGAAAGAGACAGCGAGAGCAGGAACACAAGCAGGGGGAGTGGGAGAGGGAGAAGCACGCTCCATGCTGAGCAGGGAGCCCAATGTGGGGCTCAGTCCCAGGACCCCGGGATCATGACCTGAGCCGAAGGCAGATGCCTAACCGCCTGAGCCACCCAAGCACCTCAGGTGTCTCACTTTTAAATGAGGTGCCCTCTTGCTCTCAGCAGACAGCACTCCATGGTTCAGCCCAAGGACTAGGGAGCCGGACTCTCTGGGTTTGGATCCCATCTCTGTCACCTGCTGTATGGGCAAGTCTCCCATCTCCGGAGACGATGCCTCTGTTTCCTTCATCTATGAAGCGGGGATAACAGTTGGACCAGCCTCGTGCTGTTGTTTCTTGGCAGTATGAGAGTTAAATGAGTTGATACTTGTGATGTGCTTAGAACGACACAAACACTTTTATGGGTCAAAGTAATGAAATAAGTGTATTTATTGATCCATCTTCGGGTGGTGCTTGCCTCTGTCTTTTCTTTCCTTCGGAATGTCTGTCATCGGACATAGGGAACGAATTTAGGAAAAGAGGCTAAGAACAGGGAGTTGAGGGTGAAACTGTCTCAGTTCAGATCCTCCTTCCACCACCTAATTTGGGGGGGTCACCTTGTCTCCCTGCTCCTCAATTTCCTCATCTGTAAAATGGGGATTATAATTGCACCGATTTCCCAGGAGTCATGGAAATAAGTTGGGTCAAGTTCTTAGTGTTGTGCCTGGCATGTAGTAAGTGCTCAACGAATTTTAGCTGTTATTGGGGTGCCTGGGCAGCTCAGTCAGTTAAGTGTCTGCCTTCGGCTCGAGTCCTGATCCCAGGATCCTGGGATTGAGGACCACATCAGGGTCTCTGCTCAGCAGGAAGCCTGCTTCTCCCTCTCCCACTCCCCCTGCTATTATTCTCTGTGTGTGTGTGTGTCTCTCTCTGTCAAATAAATAAATAAAATATTTTTAAAAATTTTTTTAGCTGTTATTATCAGGCAACCCCCCAAAGTGCCTATAAATACACCAATTTCTTTTTTTTTTTAATGCACCAATTTCTGTTGCACCAACTACAGTAAGGCCAGAGCTGACACCCTGAGCAAGTGTGGCTAGAGGTTCAAGCCAGCTCCTAGGGGCTGGCTGTGTGCTGGTTAGCAAAAACGCGGCAGCTCGGCGAGATGTGGAAGACCTCAGCCACACTACCTCTGCGTCCTGACTCTCCCGCTTGCAAGAGGTGTGACATTGGGCAAGTCACCATCTACAAACCTCAGTCGGTTTCCTTCCTCCCTCCCTTCCTTCCGTTAATAAATATTTATTGAGTGTCTCCTCAGCAGAGGCACGGTGCTGGGTTCTGGGTGTTTCCCACATGGACAGGTCAGTGGTGCAACCGAGGCAGACTGGCGGGAGGAAATGAGTGCATGTCTGCTGAGGGCCCAGCAGGGGTGGAGGGCGGCGGGGGGCCTGCTACCCAGCGTGTCCACAGCCAACACGGCTGCTCATGCTAATTTACCAGCAGAGGTCCTTAGTTCACATCTGTCTCTGCTCTATCATCTCTTAGGAGGAAGGTGACTGGTTCATCACTCTTTCTTCCAGCCCAGATGAGATGCTTAAGCAGGTCGGGAGAATGATCGTTCAAGGTTACTCATTTTGTTTCTGCAGTGGAAAGTCAAGCAAGGATATTTTTTTTTCCCTGTAAATTTGGATACTATCAGTAGATTAGTCATCCAAGAAATTAAAAATCGGAAAGCAGAGTCTACCAAGTAGACTCAATTAAGATCCTGCCTTGATCTTATTTAATCCCGGGCCCTCTTCAACGCAAATTTGGCAAGGAGGCACTTCTGCCTAGGATAGCATCGCCCTCCTCATGTCCTGTGGAGCACCATACCCTCAAACTGTTGATAGTATTCCATGAAAAGAAATTAAATTATTGAGTTTCTTTCCCTCAGACCACCTCCAAGTTCTTGATATACTGATGCCTGTTACGCCATTGTATGGAGTACTTCCCCCAATTATTTGGCTAAGGAGCCTTTCTCCAGCAATAGTAACTACGTCTTGTAGTATCACTCTTGCTCAGAGAACAGCCTAAGAGTTGCCCATCCTCAAGATCTAAGCTAGACGTCATTGATGGAAGCCATGCCGAAACACCCAAACTCTAGTAAATGAATATTGTACTTAGGAGGAGAAATAGAACAGACGGTGGTGAGTAATGGGCTGGTCTGTGTTCCTATCGAGTCAGGACTGCCCCCACTTAATGCTAGAGAATAAACAGGGAGTTCCTTGTGAAGGGTGGCCATCCACTTGCCGGCTTGGCTCACCTTGACTGCAGGGGACATTCAAGGACCGCTGGGTACTGCTGTCCGAGGGGACAGGGTATCTTTCCTCCATCTGCTTTCTGCTGTTGTAGAATTCTCCTTATTTCCCATGTCCAGCACAAAACCTCCCTGCAGTTGGTGCTTTGAATGAGAATATTTATCTTCCCCAAACAACTATGCAACTTCCTCTCCCTCATTTGGGAGGTCAAGTTGACTAAGGGGAGGGAAGCACTTACAATGGGAAGTAAAACCTTGGGGTTATTTTTACTTCTGACAAGTGTGTGACCTTGAGAAAGGACCAAACCACCCACGTGAGCCTGGATTTCTTCCTCTGTAAAATGGGAGTAATCATAACATCCATGTCAGAGTGTCTGAGATGGAAGATACTGTGTTCAAAACACCTGACACAGTGTCAGTACGTCGTATGTTTATGTTAGTTGAAATTGTTGTTGTTATTGATTCCATATTTGTGTTTTCCTGTGTGTGTGTGTGTGTGTGTCAGAGAGAGAGAGAGAGCGAGAGGCAGAGACAGAGACAGAGACAGAAGAACAAGAAGGAAGAGGAGGAGGGGGAGGGTGAAGAGGAAGAGGTAGAAGGGAAGGAAGAGGAAAGAATGTGCAATGCTTTGGGTATAATGAGGATTCCATCTTGCAAAGGAAGATTGAGATTAAAATGGAAAATGAACAAATTTCTTACCAATGCTGACTCTTTCACCTAAAGAGATCGTTTACCAATGTGATTCTAAGAAGAGTCCCAGAAACCAATATTACTGACTGTAGATTAACTAGTATCTTACATTTGTACATCAGGCGCTGGAGAATCTAGTTACTATGTGTCAATCCCCAAAAGCTTACTTTGCACAGAATGCTCCTTGAGGGTATATCATGGTACCCGGGACACCATATTCATAGATAGGATTGCGTGGGGGGTTCTGAATCTGAGGAACGTGGCCTAGATTGTCCCAAGGGATTTTTCATCAGGCCCCTTGACCATAGCCTAGATGAACTGTGCTGGCCAGGACTCTTTCCCTGTCTTTCTCTCCCTGTCTCTTTCTTTCTCCTCTTCCCATCCCTTCCCTTTCCTCTGTTGCTCTCACCTCCCCCTCAGACAGGAATGAATAAGCATAAACACATTTTTGTTTATTCCATTTGCCTCTGTACATATCCAACACAGTGCTATCTTACATTGTTATAGTAATGTGATCAGACTCTTTATTTTATCTGTTTTCAACATGGGGAGGGTCTGAATGTCATGTTTTAAGATTGCCACTTTATTTCCATGTTCTTGGTTGAAATCTCCCTTACATTCAGCAGTATTTTTTAATACGGCAATAGGTTTGTGTTGTGGTTATATAATAAACATTTGAGTATAAAGAAAGGCTAAAACATATGTGAACCAAATTGGGAATTGAAGACAATCCTTGCCTTTACCATAAAGGAATCAGGATTATTTATCTAGGAAAACAAACACTATGAACAACAAACAGACAATGTTTGAATGTGGGGCTTCATTACTTTTCTCTTGCCACTCAACGGATTGTACAACAGCGTGGCAAGCACTATATACACTTTTCACAGAACTCTCATAAATCTCATTTAGATCTTATAAAAGCCCTGAACCAACTTGTGTCTGCAACGTGGATTACCACAGATCAAGGAACTGCCCCCTAAATAGTACCAAAGTCTAGGCTCCTTCCCCACAAGGAAACGCTTCTTGACTGCAAAGCTTGGCTTATAGTAGGATGACTGTGCTGATCAAGACATGGGTCGCCAAGGACAGCCTTACCCGCGCCCTGTACCCTGTACCCCACTATCTCAAATGAAAGGGCAGGGGCCTCTCAGGGAACCAAGGAGAAGCTGGGTTTCATGGGAGCTGGGGCCAGGAAGAGGCTCCTTACTCACCCCCCCACCTCCCTCTGTCCGTGTGTGTCTGTGTGTGCATACGCACACACTAGTGCAACTCTTCTATTGGGTTATCCTCACAATCTGAGGACTCATTCATCCATTCCTTCAACAAGTATTTATTGAATTCCTATGCAGCGTGGAGATCACGGGCAAACTTGACAGTGGTTTCCTCAGAAAGGAGAGGATGAAAGCCTGACTGGAGAGGGCCAAAGAAAGAAAAAGAGAAGGAGCAGTAAGGACAATGAATATGGAAAACTCTTTCAAGGTATTTTACTCTATGTAAACCAACATGGTGGGAGCAGTGAAGGGGCATTCCACACCACCCCCCCAAAAAGAGGAGGAGTGTGGGGGATGGGATCTGGTGCACAACGTAGGGCTTAGCCTCAGATTCTGCCCCAGCAGCTCATCTCCAGCAGTAGGAGGAGGCAGAGCATGGCAGCAGACTCTGGCAGGTGGATAGGCACAGCAATGGCAGCACACGCGTCATAGCTCCGCTGTTATAACAAATACTGCAGGCTGGGAACCTAAACAACAGATCTCATTTTCTCATGGTATGGAGGCCAGGAGGCCCAAGACCAAGGTACTGGCAGATTTAGCTCTTGGTGAGGACCCTCTTCACAGCTTGCAGATGCCCCCTCCCTTGACTTTTCCTTGGTTGAGAGAGACAGAGACAGACAGAGATTAACGATCTTGTGTCTCTTTCTCTTTTGGTAAGGGCGCTGATCCCATCATGAGTGCCCTATCCTCATGACCTCATCTAACCCTAATCACCTTATAAAAAGCCCCTCCCCCCAATACCATCACACTGGGGACAAAGGGTTCAACATATGAATGTGGGGGGAGACAAACCTGCAGTCCTTAACATTGTGGAAATTTTGTTCCTATGTTCTCAAAGAAGGAACAAAGGTTCTCAGATGAGAGTGAGGATGTGTGAGAAAGTTTGGGATTGTTGGAGACAGTGGGACAGTGACTGCACTAGAGACATCTGGTGTGGGTCCTGAGTGGCATTAGAACCCAAGAGGGTGGTGAGTGTGGATTCAAAGTGAAATCAGGCAGTGTGGTTGGGTGTGTTTCTCCAGGAATGTTTAAACTGATGCAGGCACCAAGGAGGAGGAGAATCGGCCTGGAAAACCTTGACCTAGCAAAGTAGATACAATGAAGTGAGAAATCGCAAGGGAGTGTAGGGAGCATGAAAGGAAGTTAAAATCGTAATAAAATCTACTCTGGTTGAGGAGGGAAGGAAGGGATGACAAGCCATGAAAGGTAATGGATCTCAGGGGTTTCAGAATTCTGGGAGTCAGGGTACTGGAGGGGTGAACTGGAAAGTTAGAGAGTGGGAGAAGGTAGCAATAGGAAATGACCAAGTCAAGGCTGACCGTGAGAGTGAGTGACTGCGGTAGACTGGAGAACAAGGTCACTGGAGCAGAGGTCAAAGAATGGAGCTGCCAGGACATTGGAAGAATTTTGTCTATGAATACTGAAATCATCAGGAATTGCAACAGGAACAGTACCTAAGGCAGTGACCATGAACGGGGACTTAAAGCTTCAAGAAGAGAGGAGAAAGACCCAAGAGCCTGCAATGACTACACAAGGAGGGGAAGTGAGTTGACTCATCTGATGGTTCAATGGGGATTTTTAGGGAGGGACAGGGATAGAAGGAGTGTTAGAGAGAACCCACCACCATTTGAGAGGATTTGGGGGGAGGAGAGGTCCTCAGGGGAGAACACAGGTGCCATTAGAACAGTGACTCTCAAAGTGTAGTTTAGGAACCCCAGGGAGTCTCTGAGACGCTATCACAGATCCACAAGTCAAAAACTTCAAAGTAAGACTACAATATTATTTGTCTTTTCACTTTCATTCTCTCACAAGTGCACAGTGGAATTTTCCAGAGCCTACATGATGTGTGATAACACCACAGATTGAATGCAGAAGTGGATACGAGAGTCCAGCTGTCTTCTATTAAGCCAGAAGTTAAAGAGATTCGCAGAAATGCAAAACAACTCCATTCTTCCTGTGACTTTTGAAAAAAACACCGTTAGTTTCCATAAAATATTTGATGGCTTTATTAGTTATTTTTAAGTTAAGAAGTTAATTTTCATGTTCAATTTCAAATCCAGTATATCTAGATAGATATCACTCACCCACAAAAGTACTTTGGAGTCCTCAATGATTTCTTAAGAGTGTCCACTGAGGGTTCCAGAGCACATGACAGAAGGTTCTGGGGAGCAGGGAAGGGCTGGGAGACAGGTCGGAAATGGTCATTCGGTGATGACAGTCTGGAGGATTAGGGGTAACCTTGATCCCTGGCTTCTTGTGTTGATGGGCAGAGACAGAGATGAAGGCCATAGGGAGACCAGTTCTGAGTACTTGAAGGCAGAGGGTAGTGATGAGTCTGAGTCTGAGTGCTGCCAGAAAGCCAGGAGTGCACTGAGCCAGTTCTTGCTGGGAGAGACATGGCGCCAGGGGACCAACCATCTTACACAGTATTTGAACCCTTAAAGTGTAGGCTGACTGGTGCTCCCCACCTGCTCTTCTGTCAGGTGCCCCCTCCCAAGACCAGCCATCTGTCATAAGTTGTAGGATGATTCACTGCCCCGTTCTGCAAAATCTGGAAGAGAGGGTATGTTGCTGGAAAAGAGGGTATGGTGTGGGCAGGCATTCTCGAATGCCTATTACAATGGCCAAGGAAAATGAAAGAATTTTTTGAGAACACCTTTGAGTATTTATTTGGAATGTTTCCCATTCAGTTTTGCCTGAAGGTGCAGAGCTGGATTGAGCATATGCTGATCTTACATTGTGACACCAAAAAATTAGGGTACATGGTTTGTTATGAACGTCTTCTGTTGCCTCTGGATGCAAAAGGCCTTCTGAGAGATGGATCAGGCAATACAATGTCAGCATCTTTGGATGTGGCAGTGGTGAGTGGGTTGACGTATATACAGCCAGATTCCTACATCAGTGGAGAAAGTCTGGAGATGGATCTGCACCTGTGGTTGGTTGGTGGAGGATCTGGCCCAAAGAATCTTTAGCTCAAGCCTGCCATTTTGCCCAGTTGCAGACGATACTGTTCACACTGTAATTCCGGTGACTGCTGTCCCTTGCTGTGTGTGAGGCAGAAGCATGGACACGAGAACCTTCCCTGTACTTGTCAAAATCTAACTTTGGCAGTGTTCACCCTAACATCTGATCATAGTCTCAACTTGGGAATGTATTGCATTTAAAAATGTTTAAATCTTCCAACCAGATCAACACAATTCCATAATCACAGGAAAGTAAAAGAGCTTGCAAATATAAACATTCAGTGAGTAAAAAATAAAATTTTTTAAAGTGTGTTTAAATGTGCCACATTGGGAGATGAAATCAAATGAGCATTTACTTCTCCTACCCCATCCCACTAAACTGTGAGTAGGGACATAAATCAATTTCCCTCTTTATTGCATAATTCCCATCAGCCTTCAAAACATGTCTTACTTGTGTTCGCCCATTTAAAAATAACCAAACCATCACATCAACAGACTTTCTTTTAACTCTGGATCCTCCTGAGATACAGCCCCATTTCTCTGCTCCCCTTCATGGCAGAACTCTTTGAAAGAGTTTAGTATTCCCTGTCTCCTTCTCTCCAACGCTTTCTCCCCTCAGCCCACTCTGATGTGATTTCCTCCTACACCACTCCACTGAAAGGACCCATATCAAGGTCACCAATGTGGCTTTGTCAAAGAAAAGTTAATTCTCTGTTCTCATTTCACTTTTTGACAGCATTGGACATCCTTGACCAAGCCTTCCTTCCCGGTACATCTTCTTCTCTAGGGCTCCCTTTGACTTCCCTGTCTCATTAGCATCTCACTGTTTCTCATTCCTCTGCTGGTTACTCTTCTTTTATTAGAATCCTCTATTCTTCCTGGCTTCTCCTCTCTGTCCATACTCATTCCTCAAAGCATTGCACATAGTCCTTTGGTTTTCAGGACCATTTATATACACTGAGAGGTCTCAAATTTATCCATCCCTCAATACCATCTCATATATGCAATTGTCTATATGGACATCTCTGCCTGGCTCTCACCCAGGCATTTCAAACTCCACGGAGCTACCACAGAACTATGGATTCTCCTACTGAATGCACTCTCCATCTGTATTTCCTACCTTAGTGAATGACACCACTTTCCATCCTGTTGCTCAAAAAACTGAAGCCTCACCCATGATGCCTATCCTTCCTCACATGGCCAATCCATCAGAAAGTTCCATCATCTCCAATTCCATGCTTGACAAATATAATTGCTCCACACTGAATCCAGGCATCATCTCTTCTTGGTCTATTGAGGCCACCTCCTCAAAGGGACTGCCCTTAATTTTGCTCTTCTTCTAGTCCATCTACCACCCATCAGCCAGATCACGTTACTTCTTCTCTAAATCCCTCTGATGATGTCCCACTGTGGCCAAACTCTTACCCTGACTTACCAGGTCCTATGGGATCTGACCCCAATCTATTTCTTGGACCTCTTTTTGTTCCTCTTTCCAGCTGGTTTCTATGCTTCCACCATAATGGTTTTCTTCTCATCTCTTTCTCTTGCCAAGCTTCTTCCTGACTCAAGGTCTCTGTATTGGCCATGTCTTCTGCTTGGAACATCCCTCTGTTGCTATGGATTCTTTTTTTCATTTAAATCTCAGTGCCAAAGCTACCCAGGCTGAGAGGCCATCCCAGATGACCCTGGATAAAGCTCTTCTCTTTCCCATGGTCACTCCAGCACTCCATAGCCTCCTCGCAGCAAAGGCCAGTCCTTGAAATGATCTCCTCTGTGTGTTCATTTGCATGTTTATTGTTTGTTTGCTGCACCTTGATGGTAGAGCCGGTCTTGTTCACAGGCATCCCTAGTACTTAGTACTAACAGGTGACCTGTCAGTACCTATCAACTAACAGACCAACTTGGAACTGTGGGAAGGAATAGTTGAAATCTGGATTACCCGAGGAAAATTCGGGTAGGATTGCTAAATTCTTTTCACTTTTAAGATGCACTCATTCAAGTCATTCTCAAAATATGATCTCAAAATAATTGCCAGCCCCTTTCAAATAGAGGCCAGATACTTCTCCATACCGAAGTAAAAAATGAGACCAACAACCACCATACCAGGAACATGTCATTTTGGCCGAGGAAAGGTTGAAGATGACAAAAACAATTTTTTGTATTATCCAAAATTCTTCAAAGAACAAACTTCCGGTTCCTCAGTTTGTGTGCTGTGGAAGTTAAAGAGAGGACAGGAGGGCGAGGTTTTTTTTTCATCTGTGCATGACGTCTTCCTGCTCTATCAAAGGTCACTGATTTTACATCCTGGTGTTAGATCAGATTCTGAGCTTATTTCTCAAATGGTCCTGTTTTATGGACGGTGCAGAGCCGTGGATGTATACTGAGCACTTACGCAAGATCGGTGTCTAGATTGGTATTTATTATGAGTAACTACATTAACTTATTTTATGACCAGAGCTCTGAGAACCTGAAAAACTGTGTGTTCTACTGCTGCACGCGCTTAGGGGACCTGCCTGTGCTCACAAACTCTGTGCCGGCATTAGCAGAGGATCTTGGATTTCCAGGACCTCCATTTTTCCATCTGCAAAAAAAGAGAAAACGTATGAAAATGTATGATGCTTTTCTTCATTCGAACGCCTTTAAGACATTGTATTAGTTGTTGAAATATTATGAAAGGAGGTCCAAACTTGAACGCCCAAAGTTAGCATGTACTTGTTTTACTACAGATCCTTGAGGCATTCAGTACTAAGATATTGTAAATTTAAGTGATTTTAATTATCATTCAGAGACAGATGCAGTTAATCCTACCAAGAGGGAGCATCGTGTAGTACAGGAGGGCTGAACTGGTATCGGGGATCCCTGCCTTATCCTTCTTTGGACAAGTCACCTAGCCCTTTCTTTTCTTTCTTTCTTTTTTTTTTTTTTAAAGATTTTATTTAATTATTTGACAGAGAGAGACAGCAAGAGAGAGAACACAAGCAAGGGGAGTGGGAGAGGGAGAAGCAGGCTTTCCTTCGAGCAGGGAGCCGGATGTGGGACTTGATCCCAAGACCCTGGGATCTTTCTGAACTTGGTCTGGCTAGACTTTGGGGGACAGAAATGAGTTATGAAGATGGGGTGGGCGGGCATTGTTATGGGAACAAAGGAAAAGGAGAACAACACACCTCAGGAAGAACAGAAATTGGATGGTGGTTTTGATCCCAGGGCAGCCCCTAGGGGGCCTCTGTGTCTCCCTGTCTAGCTGCCCACTTGCCTCCGTACCTATGCCAGTTTCCTTTATTTCAGCAGTGTGCACGTCAAGCCATGTCAAGCAAGGTTTTTTTGAAAGGAAAGGTTCTCTTGCTGGAGAGAAAAATGACCTGAACCCATGCCATTCTCTTGCATTATGTCTGCTTCCTCGTGGCTCTGGCCCATCCTACCTAGGTGCCAGCATCCCTTCTCTAGCCTCACCCAAGGAAGTAGGGTCGAGAAGCCGTTGAGACTGTGGCAAACTGAAACCTCCCGGCCCTGTCTAGAGGGAGACGGGCTCCAGCACTAGCGCTCTGTGGCTGGGCGGACTTGCAGCGTGAACAGCGCCGGGGCTTTCAGATTGGTCAGTGCCAAATGAAAATCCACATTTTTGCATGAAGTGTTTTGATTCTTACATATTGGCAAGTAATTTAAAAAATGTTGATACTGTGGGGTTCAAAAAATATGCTTGTAATCTACACCTAGCTGGTCCACAGATGATGCAGCTACTAGAATCGAGAGTTTAGATAAAGTCATGACCTCTCAGCATCTGTTCTGGATACTAGCTCTGTGTGCGTGCACCTGTGTGTGTCTGGATTCCTGAAGTGGATTCTGATTGGCCCAGTATACCTTTTCCGGGCCACAGTTGGTCACAGAGGTTTGTTACAGAGTTTGGCTGCATTTGGGTTTGGTACCTGCCCTTGATCTTAAAAGGGCTGCCTAAGGCCTGCCTTTTCAGCAGGGACCTTGGTTCAGCCACCTTCCATTCCAGAGGCTGTGGCCATGGCAAGCTGCATATGTCTTCCAAAGAACTACAATTTTCATCTCCGCAAACAAATGTATAAATAGAATGATCTGTATTGGTTTCTCCTAACAAAATTCTGTTTCTTAAGGAAAGGCAATGTTCCATTGGCATTTAGATAGAGTTTTGGTAAAAATGTGAGTGGCGACAAGTATAAGATACTGGTAGTAATTGTTCTTAGAGAGAAGCTCTAATTCGATTTACACCAAATGTTGGCTACTTCTCATTTTAAGAAAACTCAGGTTACAAAACTCACAACTCCTAGGTTTAGAAGAGATTTTAACCTCTTTAAACCTCCCTTCTGGTCCTTGGATACTCTTTTATGGCTTCCCCACCATACTGGCATCATCTACATTGGGGGTACTTCTCTTTACTACACCTCTTTCAGAGAGAGCCTCTTTTATCCTTGGATAGGCCTAATGATTAAGTTTTTTTCTTTTCTTTTCTTTTTTTTTTTTTTTTTTTTTTTTTTTTTTTTTTTTTTTAGGATTTTATTTATCTATTTGACAGAGAAAGAGAGAGAGAGAGAGAAAACACAAGCAGAGGGAGCAGCAATCAGAGGGGAGAGGGAGAAGCAGGCTCCCTGCTGAGCAGGGAGCTCCATGTGGGGCTCAATCCCAGGACCCTGGGATCATGACCTCAGCCTAAGGCAGACCCCTAACCAACTGAGCCATCCAGGCACCCCTAAGTTTTTTTTTCTTATTGCACAGTGCCCAACCCATCTCACCAGCACAGTTTCAATTTGCTGAATGAATCCATTCAGGGATTCACTCATAGGATATTTACTGGATGTAAACTATGTGCCAGGCACTGTTGTAGGATCTTGAATGGTATCAGCGAACAGAACAAACCCATGTTCCCATAGAGTTGATGTTTTGCCCTGGAAGTAGGAGGTGGTGGGACATACATTTTCTAAAAAAAAGTAAATTCTGTAATACACCGCAAGGTGATCCATGCAATGGACAAAAGGAAAAGTAGAGTCTAGTGAGGGGGACTGGGAAAGAGGAAGGAGTTACAACTTGAAACAGAATAGGGTGGGCCTCCCTGAACAAAGGCTTGAAGGAGATGAGGGGGTTCGAATGTAGAATGAGTGTGCCCAGGCTTTCCTAGCTTCCCACAGCTCTGCAGACATGGCTCCTTTTTCACTGTCCTGAACTGCGAGATAATAATAGTAATAATAAGGGCTTAATTTCTGTTGAAATCCGACAGAGATTCTAAGCACTTTCTCCATTTGAATTCATTACATCCTCCTAGTGCCCGTGAGGTCACTCCTACTTTTATCCCCATTTTCACAGGAGTCAACTGAGGCATCGCAGAGCTAACTACCTTGGCTAATATCGGGCAGCTAGTAAAAGGAGGAGGTAGGATTCAAACTTCTGCCTTCTGGCTCTAGGCTTTGGCTCTTCAGACCTCCCTGCAGCTGCCGCGAGGACATCCCTCAAGTCCCTGGCCCTCATGCTTTCCTTTCCCAGGCACGTGCCTGGAGTCTGGAGGTTCGCCATGTGTGTGATTTCTGGGATGAGATTTAAAGTCTTTTCAACACCCTGGGGTTTGTGCTGAGAATTGGTTAATATCGTTGGACAAGTGGGGCTGGGGGAGCTTCATCAACGCCCCTTAAGCCCCCTCCCTTGGGCACACCCTGACCAGCAACCCTTGCTTACATAGGTCTTGTAAGGTCACGGTGATCAAAATAAACATCCCCCCCCCCAAGTTTTGACATAAAAAGACACATCTTTTCTTCAGCAAAGGTCACTGTGGTTTCAAAGCCTAAGCGTGATGTCTGAGCGGGCAGCATTTTAAAAGTATTTCCTGCTCAACAATAGGGTGAAATGATAAAGCCCGTGAGTCCTGAAAAGAGCTGCCTCAAATTCTTACCACCTGCAAAAAGAAACTAATTTTACCCTGTTTTTAATTTTGAGATTGGGGGATTTTCTGTTGTTTCAAACTCTAAGGGGCCCTCCAATTCACTAAACCTTCAGCTGGAAAGAGAATTTGGGAGCTTGAAAAAGGTTTTGCGAATCTGAAGGAGAGACTTCACTGGAATTGTATTTTCATTAATGCACTTGAAACAACTGTTCCTGGAAACGGCCTGGGGACTGTTCCTTGAAACAACAGGCGAAAGTCCCAGGCTCTCGGGGACTCTGGTGAGCCTTAGAAACAGTCCCATGGCTTCTTGGTAGAGTTTCCCTTGGTTGGGGGACGTGGCTGAGATCCCTCGGTGGAGGTTAGGGGGGACCTCCTCTTGTGTGAGCTCTCTCGACCTGTTGCATCCTCCCAGGCTTTTCAAGTTAAGAGTTGGATTTCCTGAAATTGTGGATCTGGATGAAAGTGCAGGCGCCCCTCCCCCCCTCCCCAGCCGAGTGAGAGTTGCTGCAGGGGAGGAGGACGAGGAGGGGTTGAGGTGGGGTGGGGAGGGGTTGAGGTGGGGTGGGGTGGGGTGGGGTGGGGGCCTCGGGAGAGAAACTAAAGCGATGAGCACCGGACAGGAAAAGTGGGAGGAGGAGAAGAAGGAGGGGGAGGAGGCGGCCTTGAGAGGAGAGGAGGGAGACGTGTCACCAGCCCGGCTCGGGGAGCTCCGCGGCCGCGGCGTTCGTGGACCCGCGCTGGCGGTCGGGAGGCTGGACTGGACCCCCAGAGGCCGGCGCTGCGCGGGGAGGGAGGAGGGAGAGCTGGGCAGAGCGCGGCAGGAGAGCGATCCAGATCCCTCGTTGCTCGCCGGTGAGAAAACTTTCTCGGGAAGACCGGAAACTTTGTCCTAGGCGCGCCGTCTCGGGCGGAGGCGAGCTGCGGGTGTGCGCAACTCGAGGTGACTCAGCCCCGGGACCCCAAGGGGGTGAGTGGGGAAGTCCCGGGGAGGGGCTGGAGTTGTACGCCCGGCGACCGCACGGGATTGAGCACGAAATCGCCGTGCACTCCGGGCACGGACTGGCGGGGCACGAGCCGGGGCGGGGGGGGGTGGGGGTGGGGGCGTTTGGGGGAAAGCGTCACATTTGGGGGCAACCGGATGGGGACCCCAGCACGGTGTAGGATCCTCGGATCGCACGCAGCAGGAGGACGGAGGCGAGCTGACTGGCGCCCCCCGGGTTGGGGCGGGGGAGAAAGCCGTGCTGCTTAGCGTGGGATGGGGGGATGCCGCCGACCGCGGGACCCAGGCGGTGCCAGGAGACCGAAGAAGAAAGTTTGCTTGTTTTCCTCTCTCGTTCTCCGTGGGCCCGAGGCGGCAAATCTGTAAGAGTGCCCCGGCTGGGGCGCGGGCGATCGGGCGCCCCGAGACAGCCCATCCTTTCCTGCCGTCCCCCTATTTGCAGAGACAGGCGTGGGAGGGAGGGCAGGGAGGCCAGCCGCTTTGTCCCGCGCTCCGCTGGGCTCCGCCGACTGGGGCGGGCCGGGGCGCAGCCCGCGAGACACCCGGCCGGGGCGCGCGGCTGTTCGGCGCCGGCGGCACCCGGGTTCAGCGCCGGCTTTCCCGCCCGCCCTCCATTTGGCGAGGCTTTCGTCTGCGCGCCTACTGTGCGCACGCTGGGGGCCCATCGCGCGCCGGGGGCGCTCCGGAGCCCCGCCCCCCACTCCCGCGGCCGCGACCCTTCCTTCCCGGTCCTCGGCCTTCCCTGTTCCCGAGGGCGGGCGCTCCGGGTCACATCAGGCGGTACGCTTGCAAACTGTGCCTCAGCAATCGGCCCTGGGGTGCCTCTCTGGTAGGCAACAGGGTTCTGTCCCTGCCCCTGCCCTCGGTCACATGCCGCCGCCTCTTCCTCCGCGGTGCCGGGAGCCCGCGTTTTGTTTGTCAGCAGTACGGCGGGGAGTATTTATAGACGGCGCTGCAGTCCTGCGGTGTGTAAGGTTTCAATTACTGCGATGCGCCCCACAAGACGCAAGGCTCACGCGCGGCCGCTCAGAGGCACGTCTGCTTCCGAGATCCGCACGTTAAACGCTCTGGGCGGGTCCCCGAGCATCCCTGCCGGGGCTGAGTTCTGGAGCCTGTTGTCCACGGGATCCGTGCAAAATGGCCCACGCGAAGGACCAAAGCGGTCAAGGGCGCTAACAGCCCTTACTGCCCCTCCAAAGGCTGCTCGTTGATCAAGCCTCGAACACTGCTTTTTTGGGACCTCCCTTTGGTGACCCTGACCACCGTGTGTTGCTGTCTTGACGTTTCATTGGTCTACGCGGTGCACAATGTCCCGGGTGCTGTGCTCTGGTAAATTGCTCTCTGCTGGAAGGCGCTCTTCTTGACATCCTGAAGCAGCAAGTGGGTCAGGAGGGGAGATGGAGCTTGCAGAGGCTAATTTAGAAACGGTTTCAATGTAAGCCTCTGGTGAGGTTCCCGGTACTATGGAGAAAGGTGCGCTGGGCTGTCCCCTCTGTGGAACCTGGCCACAGGCCTGAGCCGTTCTAACCCACCGAGGGTGCCTTCGAGAGCCTATTCTATAGCAGATAAAGGGAACAATGCTTGAGCGGTCCACAAAATTGTCTTTGGTTTTTCCAACCCCAACCAGTCTTTTCCGTAACTTACTGATGATTCTAACAGCCTGAACCATCCATAGTGTAAAAAAGAAAGACATTAGAAATGAGCTGGTCCAACTGCCTTATTTTATTATCCAGGGCTTAGTTTAGACTACCTTGTTTCTTAAGGAGGAAACCTCATTTCTTTCAGATGCAGAGGCTCATGGGTATTTATTTCTGGGGGGCGAGATTTCAATAATGATTGTTATTTGAACATTATAAAAATATTCCCTTTATTTAGAAAAGGAGGAAGGGGGGGGGGCAAACACTCCTCGAGTTCTTACTATGTCTTAAACTTTGCCCTAAGAGACGTTGATAATAGAACAAAATCTGCACGGAAACAGCGATGAGGTAAGTATGGTTATATTCCCACCACTGTAGTGATGAGCCCACAGAGGGTTTGGACAGGCCATTGCCGTGGCTTGTCCCAAGTCACACACACAGGAGTGGGACTGAGGAAGGGGTCTGGGTCTGTTACTCCAGTGGGAGCCCGTCCTGGAGATCTTTCCTTTCAGTTTTTTGTTTCTCAGTTGTTGGCTAGATCATCTTATAGTTGAGTCATTTGGTGGTTTCTTCTTTTTTATTTTTTCTCTATGTCACATAGCACAGAATGGCTCAATTATTGAAGGAAAAAAAAAATCTTAGAAATCTTGTATTTAGAAAACTGTTACTCTGGTAACCTGAAGATTTCATGCTTGTAGTCCAGACCTAAATGTCATCATCCTCACTTTGCTTACGGATGGTGTAGGTGCAAGATTTAAGCCATTTATCTGTAGAAAATGGAATTATTAGGACTTTGTGGATTTTTTGATGATTTTTCTACCTTCATGACTCCCTGTGGTCATTCCTTTTGTAGAGCCCTTGTGCAAGATCAACTGTACTGAAATATTTCTTGAATTGTACCCTTTTTCCTTCTGATGGTTTTTGCAGAGCTAGGCCAATACAGAATTGATTGGAGAAGTAGGGTGTGAGCTCCTCTGAGAGATCCCTACTCTGTTTAATGTTTGTCATTAAAAGTTTGTTCCCGGGGTGCCTGGGTGGCTCAGTGGGTTAAAGCCTCTGCTTTCGGCTCAGGTCATGATCCCAGAGTCCTGGGATCAAGCCCCACATCGGGCTCTCTGCTCCACGGAGAGCCTGCTTCCTCCTCTCTCTCCCTGCCTGCCTCTCTTGCTTACTTGTAATCTCTGTCTGTCAAATAAATAATTAAAAAAAAAAAAAAAAAAAGTTTGTTCCCTAGAGCTGCCTTCTCTGTATGTAAATGTTCAAGGTAATGCTTAGAGACCGTATTATTCGTTAACAAGTCTGTGAATATCTCTGTTGCTGAAGGTTGAGAATATACAGTATTTTGGGATTTTTGTGCTGGGTTAGGGATTTGGGAACAGAGGGAGAGATATCCTGATAAACAGAAGGCAAGGGAGCTAGGAAGGAGGTTGGGAGTGTAAATGACGCCAAGCGATGATGAGACATCAGAGGTGAACTTGAGTTAATGATGGTTTTTCTCAGGGACTGGGGATCCAGGGTTTACTTTGAAACTTACACAGTTAAAACAAGCCAAGGTATTTCTTGGGCAGCTCTTATGAGCCAGGTACAGCCATGGTGATGTCATTTGAGCCTCTCAGCAATCTGACCAGGTGAATATTTTTTTCCCTATTTGAAGATGTGAAAAGAGAGACTCAGAGAGGTCAATTCCTTTCCTGACGGAAGAGCCAATAACTTAAGCACCTTGTGCTTTCCAGTATGTTTTGATATATACCCTTGAAAGCCTTCTGTGAAGAGCCCAGGGTGCCAAGTAATCAAGAAAGTCCTGGTGGTTCACATGGAAGTTTCTGGATCTGAAGTGGGTACCTGAGCAGTATGGGAGCTCTAGAAATGGGGGGGGGGGGTAGGAGGTGGGCAAGCAGTGGAGGAGCTGAAGGGACCAGCTGGGTAATTCTGAGTCGTTGCTCCATGGGAGGAGACAGGCCCTGCAGATACTTTGAGTATAGAGGATTACTAGCCTTCGTCTGGCAGGGGATGGCTCTCACACCATAAATAAAGCAAGATCTGGCAATTGGCCTGCCCCAGGAGGTGCCCAGAGGGGGACAGCGGGGAAGGAAGGACCCCACCTCCCTCAGAATACCTTCTGTTGGGCGCCTGGGTGGCTCAGTGGGTTGAGCCCCTGCATTCGGCTCAGGTCATGATCTCAGGGTCCTGGGATCGAGTCCCGCATCGGGCTCTCTGCTCGGCGGGGAGCCTGCTTCCTCCTCTCTCTCTGCCTACTTGAGGTCTCTCTCTGTCAAATAAATAAATAAAATCTTAAAAAAAAAAAAAAAGAATACCTTCTGTTGTGATGATGCCTGGTTAGAATCCCCAGTTTATAGGCAATATAAATTAGGGAGCTCATGAGACCTGTTTCCATTTTAATTGGACTTGGTCTTTTGTGGTAATAGTCACCCAGTCTCTGTCTTTAAATATTCTTTTCTTATGTTTTGCCAGTTTATGGCCTTTGTAGATCAATCCTTGGATTTCATTTAGAGGAGAGAGAGGGAGGGGCAAAAAAAAAATCTGCAAAGGTTAGTGATTACCTAAATTGGATTAAGTTCTGTCTAGCAGCGTTTAAAGAAATGTTGCTTGCTCTCTAATTACCATCAACTAGGAATTTAAACGGTCTATTAAATTTAAGCTTTTTTTTTTTTTTTAATCCACGATAGTTCTAGTTCTAACATATTCTGGGGTTTTGGAGGCTTTTTAATGTTCCTTAAATGTGTAGAGGGCGTTCTCTTCCTCCCCACCTTTTATACATATTACATTTCTCTAGCAGGATAATAAATGATGTTATTATATACTGGCTTCATTGAAAAGCAGAAGCTCCTAGCCAGGTACATCCAGCTCTGTCAACCTCTGGAAAGCAAGTTGGTGAAATGAGCTCCTTGTCGGAAATTTAGGGACACCCATGTGAAACTTTGGAGTATGGAGGATGGACGGAGTATGGACAGAGGCTGGTTGGATGGAGTATGACTAACTCCTTTATCTGTAGTGAAAGGATGGGCCAATAATGAAAATCAGCCACCTTTACTCTGTGCTTGGGCTTTGAATCAAAAACCCGAGTGCTCTTTATCCAAGGGGATGGTGTGTGCACCAGAGGCTAGAGCTAGGGTCAAGCAAGTGAGGCATCAAGGGTATAACCACAAAGGGCATGACCCCGAGAGACAGCACCTCACCTGCCTGGTCCTCTTTGGGGCCCTGGTGTGCTCACGGATGACCTGTGCCCAGAGGGTTTCAAAGTGTGGTAGAACTCACCAGAAGATCGTTCCTTCTTTTGACCATGCCCCATGGGAAAATATGATCAACATTTACCCCTGCCACCGCCCAAAGAACCCATCATACGTGTTTGTACAGTTTATTTTGTGTATAATCATATGCTGCCTGAAAGCATGTATTTATGTCTCTAGGCTTTCATTCTCTTTCCTTCTCAATTTTGGGGTACAAATATATGATTTTTCCAATGCGTTCATCAGTGTCCTGGTTTTGCCTCAGCAGGTTGCTAAATGCCAGCAGCACCCCCCAGTTTCTCACTCCTCTTTACCTGTTACAGAACTTTCTCTGGCTTGGCTGCTTCTTTTTGACCCAGGCTGGGTTCTGTGTTTGGTTGAAGGCATCTGTGACAGCAGTTAGGTTTTTAGGTTTTTAGCAGATATTAGGATTAAGGGGCCACTTTGGGCTCCCTCGTTGAGGAACCAGAGTATATGTCACCTTGACCTGAGCCTGGGAGGATACCCCCAAGAAGCATTTGTTTTTGTCTTCTTCCCAAGGACCGGGGGGGTGGGGGTTAGGAATCCAGCCAGGGCTGTGATGTGCGTATTATTCTGAACTGAGCTGCCTCAGCCCCTGTTACAACCTGCTCGTGACCTCAGCTGCGTAAATCCTCAGTGGAGACCCATTACCGCTTGCTGTCTAATTCCACATGCTCCTTTGGAACTGGCTCACTGTCATTCCCCAGACGTCTTTGCGGAACGTCAACTCTAGCCGTTGGTTCTGGGAATTCTGTTGCAGGGTACCAGCCGCCAGAGTCCCCCACCACGAAGCCGTGTGACCCCTTTCACCGTAAGGTCTCTGGAGGCAAAATTGGTGGGTAAACAAAATAATCCTTTGCAGTGTTTTGAGAAACACTCAGTTTTTCTGAGAAAAACAGTGTTTTGAGAAAATGTTTTAAAACATTCTTGACCTTGACCAATAGGACAATCGATTACTTTCAAGACACGCGGAAAGGTGTCGGTATCAACTTTGCCGAGAGAGGAGTTACTGAAAGAGCCCCCTGCATTGGTCCTAACTGACATCTCGCAGACAACGCTGGACAAGGAGTTGAGATCTGGAATCTGATCCCGACTCTGCTGTGGGCCGGCTGTTGGACCGTGGTCAAATTGCTCAGTTGCTCTGGGCCTCAGTTTTCCTACCTACAAAGTAATGGGACTGGTCCACTGCTGTTTACAATATAAAAAATTAGGAGACTTGATATTTAAACTTCAGGTTTCCAGCTTTAAAGAAAAAGCAACAACAACAACAACAACAACAAAAAGACTGGATTCTCCAGCGAGGTGGTGTTCCCTGCCACGGCCCTGATAAGAATCAAGTTTGCCTTCCTGGCTTCAGGCCTTCTTGTCTTTGTGTTTAATCACAATCGAATTCTTGTTCTCTCTTCTAGTCTCTTCGTTACTGGTAGGACTACATCTGGCTCCTGTTTGTGTTCAGCGTAGTAGGTGCTCATGAAATAGTTGTTGACCTGTGATTTTTTTCATTCTGTCCTTGTCTATCACAAGTGAAAAAAGATACTCAAGCTTCTGAAAGGCTTACCTATGAAAGCTTGTGTTTCCTTCCCCACATTTCCTTTCTAGGTTCCAGCGTCCATGTTCTTTTGAGTAACTGGCGAGAAAATGGAGAACCCGTGTTTTTCACTTGACCTCTTAAGAGCTTTGCCTTTTTTTTTCTTTTTTTAAGATTTTTAATTTATTTGTCAGAGAAAAAAAGAGCACAACAGGGGGAGCCCAGGCAGAGGGAGAAGTAGGCTCCCCACTGAGCAAGGAGCCCCATTGGGGACTTGATCCAAGGATCCTGGGATCATGACCTGAGCCGATCCAACTGAGCCGTCCATGCATCCCTTAATAGCTTTGCCTTGTAACTAGAAAAGGTGATTCACCTTTCTGCCTCAATCTTGTCTCCACTGCCCATCTTCCAAGTAGAGTTGTCAGTTTGCATTCATCCTGTGACTTGGGGAGTGTTTCTGGCGAGACCCTGAGCCCCAAGGAAGCAGGTACTTTGTTCTTCCTTCCCTCTGTGCTTCCTCTTCGCAGATCCTGACGCCCGCTAGACCTCCTAATGTTCAGTTGTTGAATGAACTTGAAGTGGCCCCATGACCTCTGTGAAGTGATCAGATCCCGGTAGCCTCTTTAGTTTTCTGAGTCTCTATTCGGTGCTCTCTGTATTTGGCTATGGGACACAGAAGTTTCCTTTCCCTTGATCCTGTTTTCTCATGGGAAAAAAAAAAAGGTCACTCTGCTCTTTTTTTTTTTTTTTTTTTAAGATTTTATGTTTTTCTTTGACAGAGAGGAACAGACCGAGAGAGGGAACACAAGCAAGGGGAATGGGAAAGGGAGAAGCAGGCTCCCCACTGACTAGGGAAGCCCGATTCAGGGCTTGATTCTAGGACCCTGGGATCGTGGTCTGAGCCGAAGGCAGATGCTTAACTGACTGAGCCACCCCGGCGCCCCCATGTCACCGTGTTCTTGCAGTGGTAGGGTGAAGCTCATTTTTAACAAATCGCACAGGTTAACCGGGAGCACATATCCCCACCCTGAAAATTCTTGTTGTCGGCCAGACAGTAGCTTTGGAGCACTGGGTCACCCACCAGGGTTGTAGATGGTACGCGTGGGAAGTGTAATTGCCCGGGTAGTGGTCCGCCTCAGGGCTGGCTTCTGTCTAGACGTTCGGGTGTGTTATCTGGTGGGTTCTGCAGCATCGCTCTGGGAGGCCTCGACCGGCCACACCCTCACAATTTGCACGCCAAGAAACTCCATCCTTACCGTGGGACTCCCAGATGAGTAAATAAGATGTGTGGTTATTCCCCACGGCTTGGCTGGACTTGTACCGAAGGAGGGGATTTTTTCTGGTGATCATATGGTGGTTTGCAGGCCAGGGTGAGGGCGGTGGTCTGATGAAGTCATGACCGCTGGCCTGGCCCGAGTCCTCTGGGCACTGGGGAGGCTCAGCTAGACGGAGATAAGCGCTGGAGCTCGCATCCTGTTGTGCCAATATTTACTGTTGCCAAAACTGACCTTCTCGGGACTCCTTTGTCTGGGACTCTTCTGTCTGCATCGTTGGTTTCCAGCAGAACGCTGAGAAAGCTGTCTCATTCTTCCAGTGGGGCCTTTTCCATAGTCCCAACTTGACCCTTCGTGGTTTCTTGTTGGTGGGAGTCTGTCCCTAGGCTGGCTTTTGTCTCCCAAGAGTTGCGAAGAAGTTTGGTCCTTAATCAAAACAAAGGCACGTCTCTGCCCCCAGGACCTCTCCTGGGCCCCATCTGTAGGCTTCACACACGGGTACACAGACCCAGGCTGCCTGGCCCATGCAGCCACGGTCCATGTTCCTGTGGACAGTCATCCTTAGGTGGACCTCAGTTCGGTCATCCAGGGAGAGAATTTTTCTGGTCGCTCAGCAGCAGGAAGGCTGCTCTGCTGGGGGGCCTGGACGTCCACATGTCATTCCATCATTCAGAGATGTTTACCTTGTATGTGCCCAGCACTGTGCTCGCAGCAGGACACGGCAGGGGATGGGGCAGGCCAGGTCTCGGGCTTTGAGGAACTTACATGCCATCGGGGCTCGTCAGTGAACAACTAAACAAACACAATGGCCTCACAAACTGGTTAGGGCCCTGAGAAAATGGTGCCTCCTTCCTGCAAGAGGCAGAGTGTGCCAGGCAAGAAGCTGTCGATGGCATGCATGAAGGGAAGCCACGATGGTGGTTCCCCTCTCACCTCTGCATGTGGCAGACGGGAGTGTTGCTTAAACCACAGCAGCTAGGAGCTCAGGCTCTGGAATCAGGTAGGATCTGACATTCGGTCCTTCTTACTCATTTCTGACTTTGGACAAGTTAATCCCTGTGCGTCAGTTTCTTCATCGGGGACATGGGAAGATTAAACCTGCCTTGTTAGTTTCCAGTGGAGATGACCTGAGATGCTAGATGGAAGCAGGCGTGGCACTGCCCTCACCGTCCTGGCTGCCCCCTGGTGAAAGCTAGTATATTCTTTTCGGTGATAGAGTAAAATTAAGTCATGGTAGAGGACTCACAGAATGGTCTCTGTCTCTCGAATACCCGCATCTGACTTGATTCCTGTCCGGTGGGCTGGGGTGGGGTGTGTGGGGGTCAGATCTAGTTTCCTGGGTTGGCTCGGTGGGTCCTGGTTGCTGTGGGTTTCTTCTCACCATCCCCCGTGTGCTCTTGGCTCGCCCTGTTGGAAGAGTGTCTGTAATATGAAGGGGAGCTTGTGGTTCCAGGGCAGAGTCAGTGAGGGGGTAGGACTGAGATGGAGATCAGCTAGATGATGAGGTAGGTGGGGGCTGGTTTTATGTTTGTGCCCTGTCATGGTCAGGGTCATGGTCACGCTGCCTTGTCTCTCAGAGGTGCTCCGTTCTATAGGGCAGTCAGTCAGGGTAGGGGCTAAACGGAGAGCTGGTGATGCCAAGGGGCTGGTGGCCACCACCTAGGCCAGGCTCTTATCAACTGGTAAGCCAGCAGACCTCAGGAAGGGAAGTGACTTGCCCAAGCCCACAGTGGCTGGTTTGTGGGGGCTTACGTCACACCTGATAGAGGCGCCTGGGGAAGGGTGTGAGAGGGCTGGTGGTCAGAGCTGTGATGGGATAAAATAAAGGTCCCAAACCTCTACGTTAGGACCCTAAAGTGCGAGTGCTTTTGGTGAATTTGTTGCCGACACTTTGAAGCCACATGATTTCGCATTTTTAAAAAACCTGGATTTTTGGCATCTGTTGGAAAATTCAGATGGGGCAAAATTGAGCTTGTGTCCTCAAGTGGCAAAAGCCAGACTGGATTGAGGAGGGACTGCCTCCTTTAGCCGGGACAGGTCCCGCCCGCTGTCTGTGATGTTCTACAAAGTGTGGCCAGTTTGCGACACGTGGGGCAAAAAGGGAAAGAAATTGGTCTTCCTTTCATTTTCTTTTTTTCCCTCTAGGGTTTGTTTTTCTGACCTGTGTGTCCCTGTACAAGGCAACTCCTCTTTTAGAACAAATGAAGAAATAAATTTGTGTTGAATGAATGAACTATAACTGATCGCTTATTTGGGATCAGAAGCCGAGTTCAAATCTGCACTTCTTCCAAGCAGCTGAGTGACTTTGAACAAATTAATAACCTTTGTGTTTTGTCCTTTGTGAGTGGGGTGGGAAGCATCACTGTCGTTTTACTTATTTATTTGACTATGTCGTACATCTTCGTGTTCAAAATTCAAAGGTGCAAACACGTTTGCAGAGAAAAGTCCCTAACTGTGTCCCTGTCATTCAGCTCTTTTCCTTGGGGGAAACAGGTGTTCTCACTTTCTGGCTTGTCTTTCCAGAGATACTTTATGCAGTGCAATGAAATATGTAAATGCTCTTTTCATCTTCTTTTACTTAGATGGTAGCATAATATACACACTCTTCTGTGTTTAGTACACTTTCATTTGGACGGGAGGGCACGCCAGTCAGCACTAGTTTTCCCGTTCATTCTTCAAGCTGCATGGGATTCGAGTGTGTGGGACACCCAGGTTTCCATAGCCAGTCCTCTGTTGCTGTGCATCTGGGTTATTTCCCATCTGCTGCAGTTGTAAAGAAGGCAGTGGTAAAAACCCTGGTTATGTAAGTCACTTGACATGCCTAGAGTAAAATTTCTGGAAGTAGAATTGCTAGGTCAGAGAGCATAGCCTTTGTCCTTATGGTAGATCTTGTCAGATTTCCATTCCTAGCAGCTGCCCCACACTGCTCTCCTTCCAGCAGCGTGTGGCAGTGCCTGTTACCCCATATCTGAGTCATAGGTCATCTCCTGGAACCCGCGAGGGTTTTGTGAACACAGCGTGTTGTGAAAATATTAACACTAGCCATGATTATAAGGGAGGGGCCTTGGATTGGCCACATGAGATCTAGGTATCTCATGGAGATGTGCACCCCACTCTTTTGAAGATGAGGAAGCTTTTTTTTTTTTAAGATTTTATTTATTTATTTAATAGAGAGAGAGAGAGAGAGAGAGCGCGCGCGTGCGCGCACCAGCAGGGGGAGCAGCAGAGGGAGAGGGAGAAGCTGGCACCTCGCTGAGCAGGGAGCCCAATGCGGGGCTCAATTCCAGGATCTCAGGATCGTGACCTGAGCTGAAGGCAGATGCTTAACTGACTGAGCCACCGAGACGCCCCTGAAGATGAGGAAACTGAGTCATTTACTCAGGTCACCCAGATAATCAATTGCAGAGGTTGGATTCAAGCCCAGATTTCTTAGATTTCAATACTAGGATATTTCATATGTTAAAGCCTTGGGTAATTTTGGGTGCTGGTATTCTAAGCTGACAGGTACGTGCAGTTCCCGAGTCTCCCAAGTTCCCGAGTCTCCCAGTAGTAGTGCCTCTCATGGTGGCTGCTTCATTTTCTCATTCTTCAAGTGTCTGCAGAATTCCTACACTGCACTAAGTGCCTGGGAACAGGATAGACAGTCCTTGCCTTTATGGACCTCACAAAAATAATAACTAATTCTGTAGTCCTTTACTGGGTGACAGGTCAACAAAGGGAATGAGGAGGGTGTTCTATGGGGTCATGTGACCTAAGCAAGAGTGAGGGGAAAGAGAGCTCTCTGAGCAAGTAAAAGATGGGTGATAAAAGGTCTGTGGGTTTGAGCCTGGAGAAGTGGATGGGAAGTATTTCACACAGGGCATCGTATATGCAAAGGTCCTGAGACAGGGAAGAACAGGTCATGTTGGAGGAAATGAAAGAAGACCAATGAGCTGGGATGCAGAGCGGCAGGAGGTGAGGTTATGAGGATGGGATTTAGGGATTTATTCTGAGAGCTGTGGGACGCTTCGAAGGCATGGGAGCAACAAAGTGACATGGGTATCCAGGGCCCTGGGTGGTGGGGTTCTTGCCATAAGCTATATGACGTTAGACAAGGTAAACACTGGGCACATCCATTTCCTTCTCTGTACGGTGGGGATGGTCACAGCACATGGAGCCTTTCAAACATTCGGCTGCTACATACAATATGAAAGAAGCAATTCATTTAGACTCCGCGCACATGAGCGCATGTGTAATATACACGCGTCCCCAAGATGTGACGCGCTCTAATACTTTCTGTCCTCATCTGTTAAAGGTTTTGGCCGAGACCCCCTAAGTTCATGTTGGAACCACTGAGAGAATATGTCAAGTGTGTGTTTCACAGCGGGCCCTCGGTAAGTGGAGCCGTCACTCTCCTCACCCGCGTGATCGAGATGACTCTGGCAGCGACCAGAGCAGACTGGTCAAATCCTGACGGTGCTGAAGAACACTGGCCCTTCGTGTCTGTGTTCAGGTCCCAGGGAAGGAGCTGCACCCGGGGTCTCCTGACCGCAGGAGCTCCTGAGGGGGAAGTGCAAATTTGGCCTCCTCAACGGTTTCCCTGGGAACGGGCCTCTCCTTGTTTCTGGGCCTTCCCATCCACTGTGTTTTCTCAGTTTTCTTTGACCTCTTTGTTATTTACCCTCAGAATGGCTTTTTCCTGGAAGCCTCAGAGTCATTATAAGCCACTCACTTCTTTATTTTAAGTTGGGCCATGGTTCTACTTCCCCTTTCAGAGTGCAGCCTTGGAGCTGATTTGCATTTTCTACTCAGTACACTGCCGTCAGCCCCCTGGGCTGGCCCGCAGGCCTGTGCTCCCCTCCCGGTGCCCTGGCCACTGGGAGGAGAACGTGAGACACCACCGGTTTTGTTTCTTGTTTTTTGTGTTTTTTTTGTTTTTGTTTGTTTGTTTGTTTCCCCTCCAAGAAACCTATCTTGGATCCTGTGTGTGGAGGTTTTCAAAGAAATCCCTGTGCAGGGAGCCTGGGGAGCAAGGCCAGTGAGGGTAACCGCCACAGCCCTTCATGTGTCTGGGACCCCAGCTTTCCAGATAACGTAAGCACCCACCACTTCACCATTCACAGCCTTTTAGAAGCACATGTCTCTAAATGTTAACTGGTCCTTCACGGGAGAACAGCCACCGAAACGCTGGTTTCTTTAACTCTGACACGTTAGGCAAGGAAATTTTTGTGATGATGATGATGATGGTGGTGGTGGTGGTGGTGGTGGCTGAATTCTGTGCCCCACCCTCCACCCCCCACTTTGTATGTTCAGAACCGAGCTCCTGGTACCTTCGAATGTGACTGTATCTGGAAGTAGGGCTTTTAAAGAGGTGATGAGGGGCACCTGGGTGGCTCAGTCAGTCAAGCGTTCGCCTTAGGCTCAGGTCATGACCCGAGGGTCCTGGGATGGAATCCTGCAGCAGGCTTCCTGCTCAGTGAGGAGTCTGCTTCTCCCTCTCCCTCTGCCATTCTACCCCCCTGCTGGCCTGTGCTCTCTGGCTCTCTCTGGCTCTCTGTCAAGTAAATAAATGAAATCTTTAAAAAAATAAAAATAAAGAGGTGATAAAGTTAAAGGGAGCCTGTTAGGTGGGCCCTAATCCAGCCCGATTAGTGTGCGTATACAAAGAGGACATTTGGACACACACACGCAGAGATGGACGTACACAGAGGGAGGGCCCTGTGAGGACACAGAGGGAAGGTGGTGATCTGTAAGCCAAGGGGGTGGTGGGCTCAGAAGAAGCCAACTCTGCCGACACCTGGATCTTGAGCTTCTAGCTTCCAGAACTATGAGGAAATTCATTTCTGTTGTTTATGTCATGCAGTCTGCGGTCTTTGGTTGCAACAGCCTGAGCGGGTTATCACCGTGGTGGTGGCGGGGGTGACAAAAATAAAGAATAGGTGGCATTTATCAAGCACTTGCTGTATACCGGGACTATTCTAAGCCTTACTTGAGTCATCTCTTTCACCCCTCATACCGATCCTAAGTCACCTGCCAGGTCACACAGTAAGTGATGGCACTCAGCCCGGCTCTGGCACCTTTGCTCAGAACCTTCACTGCACCTGCTTGTCGCCCCTAATAGTTCTGGATCCCTGCCAGGTTGCTTCACAGCTCCTCTTTCTCGTCGCCACAGGTCTCCAAAGTAACTCTTCCTGTTCCCCCTTTTCTGGATGTCGAGACTGCAGTCAGAGTGGTCCCAAGCCACACCGTGAATATATTCATTTCTCGCGGCTGCAGTAAGAAATTACCACAACCTTGGTGGTTTAAAACAGCATCAAGGGGTTCTGTTGTAATTCTGGAGGTCCGAAGTCCAGAAGCAAGGGGTCCTGGGGCCGTGCTTCCTCTGGGGGGTGGGGGGGTGCACTGTGGGAGAATCTGCGTCGTTCCCCTTTCAGCTGCTGCCTGTGGCTGCTGGCATCTTCTGCCTGCATGTTGTAAGGATACATGTGATGGCATTTGTGGCCCACCTGGCAAATCCAGGGTGAGCTCCTTCTTTCATGATCTTTAATGGAATCACGTCATTTGCCATCTAACATAATATTCAGAGCTCCTGAGGACTGAGACGTGAGTATATCTCTGAGGCACCAGGTTTCCTGCCTGTCACCGTCAGTGAGCAGCAGAATATTCCTCGAGGCCAGGGCTTGCCTGATTCCAAAGCCACTCATGGCCACTCATCCTTGGGAGCTACAGCCCTGAGACCTCCCAGCTCCCTTTCTGTCGCACTATTTCTGGCTAGAGAGGCGTGGGTGTTAGAGGCATGGGGCCCCTGAAACTGGCGGATATGTTCATTCTTTGCAGGAACGAAAAACTGGAAGCCACCAAAATGGGGATTGGTTACATCAAGTGTGGTATTCCCCAAATGGAGTAAAGGAACCATTAAAAGTAATGAAGTAGGTTAGTATGCAGTGATATGGGAAGATAGCCATGATGTCTTAAGAGGAAAGAACAGATTACCCATTTTTATTCAGATAGTGCGTAGACACGTGTGTATGGCATTAAAAATTACATTAAAATAAAATTCACTTCCTCAGCCACATTGGCCACGTCATAAGTGCTCACTGGCCACGTGGCTAGTAGCCACACCTTGGACCGCACAGATCTAGAACATGTCCGTCCTCTCGGCAAGTTCTGGACAGAGAGCTTCTCGACACTAAGTGTCCAGAGTAAGGCCTTTTTCACTTTTTATGTTATGGATTTATGTGCACGTTTACTTTTTTAATAATAAGTAAGTAGATGTGCTGTTATTAGAAAAATGAGAACGCGGGGGGGGGGTTTCCAAGGTAACATCCTCTTAAGCAGGTGGAAGTTTATCATTGTTTACGATGCATGTATTTGCACGTGTGTATAAACTCCTTTTTACGTATGTTGCATAATGAAAATATTTTAACATACATAGGGGGAAAAAGAAGAATGTTCTGGCGGGACAGGCTTGAGGTTGGAGGACTTGGGGTCAGATCTGGTTCCCCGCCCTAACTGCCTCCCAGCTGTGGCCAAATCCTGTAGCCTCAGTTTCCTGATCTGACAGGATCCCTTTTCGACCTGCCATGCAGGGTTAGGGTAAGATTTACGAGTGTGGTGATGTGTGGAAACGCTCTGAAAGTGAGGGACGGCCACACGGAGGTGAAGGTTCAGTAAAGAAGTGCGTTGCCCGAGGCGTGAGGGGGCAAGGCCTCAGCTCTGAGACCACGATGGCAGCTTGGAGGCCTTGTATCCTCCTGAGCGGAGTGTTTTCCAGAAGTCAGTAAGGTTGCCAGAAACAGGGCCGTGTTGCTGTATTTCCACTGCTGTCACTGGAGATGTAGAAATAACAAGTTATCTTGCTAATTTAACAAGCACTTACATAGCTGTTTGCCACGACCCGTCCTCTCTAAGTGTTTTACAGATACGTACCCATTTTATCCCCCTACAATGCTGAAGTAGTCACCCTTAACATGCTCATTTCACGCAGAAGGATGTCAAGGCTCAGAGAGCTCAAGTGCCTTACAAAGGTCACAGAGCTGGGGAGGAATGGAGTGTCTAACTAAGGCAGTCCACGCTTTCTCTTTTCTTCCCTTCTCCTCACGGCTCCTCTTGCTCCTGTCAGATGTGGTCCTAGAGTGCCTTATGTCTGTTTATCTGTCTCAGGCACAAGAGATTTGAACGGAAATGAAATCTCATGAGTAGGTGTTCTTGAATGACGTGGTAGCTTCTGGTTCCTGGCTGAGTTGGGTGGCATGACAAAATGGGGACAGGCTGTGGCGTTAGGTCAGTCTGGACGCCAGTCAGCAATCTGTCACCTGGCTTTGTGACTTCTGGCCGATTACTCTGATCTTGAAGTGGGGTTCTGTGAGGGTCGTAAGTTCACCCGCTGTGACAGTGCTTGGCACCACGACAGGCAGGCCGTCGGTGCCTCATGTGTTCCTGTCCTTCCTTCATCTGTGTCTTGGGAAGGGAGCATAGGCTTGAGGATACGGAGATGAGGAAGGGCCGGTGCCTCTTTAGGGAGGTTATGGAACAGCCTAGGTGGGGCCTAGGGAACTTTCTAGATCTGTCGGGGAACCTGAGTTCTAGCCAGTGCCAGCTCTCCTACCTCAGAGACACTGGCAAGTTGCTGTGCTCCTCTGGGCTTCACTTTGGCCATCTGTACACAGGGCTGTGTCTTGTCATTTTCTGATTTGTCATGGTTAGGTCAGGACCAGCCTGTGCCTGAGGCGCCAGCAGGCAGATACGGTGGTGGGAGGGGGGGCGCAGCACCCGCTTTTCCCTTCAGGCTGCTCCTGTCCGTGCTCGGGGGGAGCCTCCTGACTCTCTCCCAAAGCAGGAATGATGCAAACAAAGGCAGCTTCCGACGGTCTTCAGTCAGTCGGGGTCTGAGGGTGGCAGATCTCACAGGTGACAACGGAGTTGGCAGCGGCTGCCTGTTGTGTGTCACTCTGTAGCTGGTGACAGGGTGTGGGCGCTGCGCTCATCATCCTTAGGGCTGCAAATTATTCTAATTTAAAAGGGGCCTCAGGTGGATGGGGTTGCCCGCCCATGCGCCTTGCTGGGTGCGTACACAGCCTGGAGTGCGAGGCCTGAGGGCTGCCGACTGAGCAGTGGAGGGGACAGGAGTCGGCCCCACAGTCCTCCGTGTCCCACAGCTTCCTGGGGATGTGGCTGTTGTAGCAGGAAGCCGGGAAGTAAACACGTGGACGGCCCATTCAGCTCACCTTTCTACTTCCTGTAGCAGTGCCCTGAGTGGGAGGCCGCTCGGTTACCTCAAGTCTCAGGTCTCGTAAAAGGAGTTAATATCCTGTAATTACACAAATGTATTGCACTTAGCAGGCCCATTTAAAGAAGGGCAGCAAAATGGATCCTCTCTCAACAGTGTGACCTTTACTGGGTAAATGGAATCCCAAAAGCAGCCTGTGGAAGGCTTCTGAAGGGGCTCCATGGTTTTATTTCTTCTTTGCCTCATCTGATGATTTGCAAAAATCTTTGCAAATTCCAGTGGCACTTGCATAGCCGTTGAGACTTGGAAATAGAGCAGGCCTATTTTGATTTCTGCGGTATACTGAAAAATGTTCGTCACCGTGGGTTCATCCCGAGAAGCAGGTGGAGGGGCAAATCCAGTCCCACATTGGGCTCCTTGCTCTGCGGGGAGTCTGCTTCTCCCTCTGCCTGCTACTCCACCTGCTGGGCTCTTGCTCTCTCTCCATCAAATAAATACAATCTTAAAATTAAAAAAAAAGGGGCGCCTGGGTGGCTCAGTGGGTTAAGGCCTCTGCTTTCGGCTCCGGTCAGGATCCCAGAGTCCTGGGATCGAGCCCCGCATCGGGCTCTCTGTTCCGCAGGGAGCCTGCTTCCTCCCTTCTTTGCCTGCCTCTCTGCCTACTTGTGATCTTTGTCGAATAAATTAAAAAAAAAAAGAAAGAAAAAGAAACTGAGACTGAAATGGTAGGAGCAGAGGTGCCGAGGAAAACGAGCTTTGGGTGTGCCATTCTACTGGGTACATGACACAATCTCATGTCTCCTCTGGTCAGTCCTGCGCAGGTGGCACTGCTCATAGCCTTGGACTCTTGGACTCCATGTGCCCCAGGTCATGCAGCTGGGTGGGGCCTGGTTAAGAATCAAACCCGGGTTCACTCCAAAGCCATTGCCATTAACAGCAAAGCCATCAAGTCCTGGGAACTGCTCAGGGGACAGTATCCTTGAACCCAGCCCTGCAGGATAAGTTAGATCTAGATAAGGAGAGAAGAAAAGGAAGGGAATTCTGGGCAAGGGAAGCAGTAAAAACGGTCAGAAGCTAGGGAGAGGGAAGAAGCATGGCACGGAACCCTGCCCACTGGTGGTGAGCTCCACCGGGCAGCGACCGTGTTGTCCAGAGCCACCACTGCATCCCCAGTACCTGGGTGAGCGGCTGGTGCATGATGTGTGGTCGGTAAATATTGCTTGAAGAGAGAGTCACCCTATGATCCAGCAGTCACACCACTGAATATTTCCCAAAAAAACCCAAAAACAGAAATGCTAATTCAGAGGAATACGTGCGTTCCTATATTTATACTAGCATTATCTACAGTAGCCAAGATATGGAAGCAGCCCAGGTGTGTACGGCTGATGAATGGATGAAAAGGAGGTGGTTATAAAGACAAGGCAATATTACTCAGCCACCACGAAGAATGGAATCTTGCCGTTCGCAACATCACGGATGGAGCTAGTGTACTATGTTACGCTAAGTGAAATAAGTCCCCGGAAGAATACCACCATACAATTTCACTCATATGTGGAATTTAAGAAACAAAGCAAATGAGCAAAGGCAAAATAGAGAGGGAGGCAAATCAAGAAACAGACTCTTAACTATAGAGAACAAAGGGGTGGTGACCGGAGGGGAGCTGGTGGGGGGTGGGAGGAACAGAGGCTGGGGGTTAGGGAGGGCCCTTGTCGTGAAGAGCCCCGGGGATGCGTGGAGGTGTTGAGTCACTGTGTCGTACACCTGAAACCAACACTGTATGTCAACTCTGCTGGAATTAAAATGTATAGAAAAACAAAAAGTAAAATCAGGAAACAGTAATTTTTGTGTATATGCATACACAGACATTTGTCTTCTCAGTAGACCCTGGGCCTTTTGAGGGCAGGGACTATGTCTTAGAAATCTGGATGCTCCAGAGCTCCCAGTGGTTAATGGATAATGAACACTCAGTAAATACGTTCTGATGGAATGAATGTGTGAACGGCAGGTAAGGGATGGTGAGATGGGCCTGAGTGAGGAGGCACTGATGCTTTGGGAAATATTGAGCAGTACACATGGGCTGCCATGCTCAGGGCAGATCATGGAAGGTCTTTAGTGCCAGGAGAAGGGGCTCCTGTGTTCTTTTTTTAAGGCTTTTTTAGAAAAGAAAAAAAAAAAAAGCCATCTCTTAATGCACAATGATGTGGGGTCTACAGAAACCCAGCCAGTGCCCAGACCTTGGTGTTTATAGGAACCACGGTCAAGCACAGCGTAGAAATCACTTTTCTGTAGGATTGCCTTAACCTATGCCTGTTGTCACTGGCTTCCCACCTTGGGGTAAGCACAGTGTTAGAGTCAAAAGGAGACCCGTGAAAACCTGTGAATGGGAGCTGGTAGGGGATGGATGTGATTGCCGGGTGCTGGAATCGTTTTTAAAATAGTGTGGCTGGAAAATCCCTGCCAGGCTCCTCTAAAATGATCTGCTCAACCTGGGACTTTTCAATAAAAACCATCCTTTCTTTTCAGGTGTTGGCTAAATTCGTGGTTTTAAGAAATCCTGAGAGCCGGAGGGCAGCCCTGGGAGAAGCCCTTCCCAGGGGCACTCGGAACCTTCTGGTCCAGAGGAGAAGGCGTTCCCCTCGCCTGGACTTATGACCCGCGGCTTCGCTCCCGGTCTGCCCACTGAGTTCCACAAGATGGGCTCCTTCCGCAGGCCCAGGCCACGCTTCATGAGCTCCCCAGTGCTCAGCGATCTGCCCCGGTTCCAAGCGGCCCGGCAGGCTCTGCAGCTCAGCTCCAACTCGGCCTGGAACAGGTAACGGGGAGGGGGTGATCGTCGTGGAGGGGACGGTGGCCATGGGCCAGAGCAGGGCCTGGGGACTGGCTTAGCTCCTGCTTCTTTGGAGAGCTCTGTTCCAGAAGGTCATGATTATACAGCTAGGCAGCTGTGAAGAAAGCACGTTTTCCTGTGGACGACGTGTCCGCTGCCTTCCCTTGTTTGAGCCCCTGGGGGCCTCTGGGCTACCGGAGTCAGTTAACTGGCCCAGGACAGTTGGGTTGGAATTGACAGTTCCTGTTCCTGCTCCTTAGTCAACCCTAGACTATTTGAGTACCCAGGGGTGGGCCTGAGTAAGGAACCTCAAGTCACCTGTTACCTCTCTGGGAAGGTAAGACATAAGCCAGATGAGTGGTAACAACCCGTGAGGCACAGGTGGATGGGGAAGGAGATACTGGCTTTTACTCGGTGTCTGGCCGATGTTTTATACACCAAGCAATGAGTAGAGACAGAATCAACACCACGTTTTGCATCCTTCTGGGCTGCTGCTTTTCCTATCTAGCCATTACTCTTTGGATGAATTAAATGCTTCATGATTTTAACTGACTGAGCCTCCCAGGCACCTAGCATATCATTATTTTAAAGCATTACTGAATTCTTTGTACTTTGACTCATTCTGGATTTTCTCATGAATGCACGACTCTCGCAATGGGGCTGAAGACGGGGCTCTGACATGTTTCGCTGTGAATGGATCTGTGTTCTTTAAAAAAAAAAAAAAAAGCCCTGGGATCCTCGATAAAGAAGAGATTGCAGTCTGCTGCTTGCTGACATATTGGGCTGGTGCCGCAGAGCCTGTGGAGTCAAGACTTAGCTGTGGCCCCGCCAGGGACTAACCCACCAATGCCTCTGCACCTCCCAGGATGGGAATGGAAGGGGCAAGAGAGGCTAGCCTCAGTGAGACTCTTCCAAGGTAACCCTATCAAAAAGGCTAGGAAAAAGCAGTTCATATCAGCCCCAGGCACACAGGCTGCTCTGTGAGGACAGAGACCTCCTAAGTGAAGGAACCCCAGGGACTCTTGGCATCCGCTTGCGCCATTTTGGATTCCTCCAGGCCCAGCGTCCTGAGAGCACATCCCACCATCTGCCCTTCGTGAGGGCTGCTTGCCAGCAGGGCCGCCGGTGGGACCAGTAAGGAAGACCGGCTCGCCTTTGAGAAACTTGGGGGGGAGGGTCTGCTTTTGGATCTTCTTGGTCTCCGTCTTCCTGTCTCTCCAGTGACCTGGGGAAGGAAATAACGGATTTCCAGGGATGGAAAATGGGGCCATGTTTGTGCCATGGGTTCCCTGGCCCTTGCACCTGCCTTTAGCCCTGAGCTGTTTATTGAGGCTGCCCTAGGCAGGCAGATCCTTTAACGAGGGCTCATTTCTGTTTCCCCCATAGTGTCCAGACTGCCGTGATCAACGTCTTCAAAGGAGGTGGCTTGCAAAGCAACGAGCTCTATGCACTGAACGAAAACATCAGGTACGTGGATGGCTGGGTCAGGGGCCATTTTCCCCCTGTGGGCCTGAGGTTCCCCACTGTGGGCCTGAGCTGGGACAGTGGGGGCTGTCCCACTGGCAGCCTTAGCTTAAAGTTTTTGTCTGCTTGGTTCTTGTTGCTTCTGTCGACTTCTACTGGCTCATATGGGTACTAAGCTCCAAGACCCTTATCTATCTAGACTTCTGATCCATGGTGGGTTCATCCATTTATTCCTGTGTGGGGCACGGTGGGGGGGTCCTGGGGGTGAAGGGTTGACATATGGCAGATGTCACATATGTCACATCTGTACGTATGGATTGTGCCCTGCTTAACCATTAGGTGCCATATTGGGCAAGAGGGCCTCATGTTTGAAACCAGAATTCTTGGGATTCTGTTGCCCTTGTGGCTTTTACTGACTTAAGTTTCTTACCAACTTCTTTGTTCCTCGGTTTCCTCTTACATAAAGTATGGATGGGAAATGTGCTTACTTCCATAGGATTCTTGTAAAGATTTAAATTGAGTTATTGTATAAATGACCTGTTAGGACAGGGTCGGAGCTCTCTAAGTACTGGGGGCTCTTATGACTGTGCACGTTGTCGTGATCATTACGGTTAAGTTTTAGCGATACAACCCTCAATAAGATGTGGTCCTTGAGGGGTTTCTTGTCTTCCAGAATCCTCTCAGTAGTGTCAGCTTCTCATAAATTTATTCACTCCTTCAACAAATATTTGAGTGCTGCTTATTGGCCAGGCACTGGAGAGACAGCACTGAGCAAAGACCGAGGTGGACCCTGCTGTCCTGGGATTTGTATTCAGTCGGGGGGACCATCATTGGTCAACTAATTATGCCTATAAAATGTAAAAGTGCTATTGTGACAGCTGCTGTGAGGAAAGCACATCTGCATGACTTGATCTTGCCAAGGCCAGAGTGATGTCCTACTTGTGCCGTCTTCTGGAGGACCAGTGGGAATTCACCAGGTGAAACTGCAGGTGCAAAGGTCCTGTGGTGGTAGTGAGCAAGAAACCAAGAAAAGGCCCACAAGCAGAGACTGCCCAAGGTTTGGGGGTGGTATGGTCAGGTTTGTGTTTTGGTGAAATAAGGGCAGAGAGAGGCAGGCACAGCCCAGAGCGCCAGAATCTCCTGGGGAAGGAGGTTGCGCATTAGGCCTTTTAATGTCCTGGTGTTCTTGCTTGTCTGGTGTGTTAAGTGCAGAACATCAAGGCTAAAGACCCAGCCCTGGAGTGGGCGGAACAATAAACAAGGCCATTATTTGGGTCCTGTTTACATTTAGTGAAGATGTGTGTTTTAAGGATCAGTGAGGTGTTTTAAGAGCTCTGCTTTCATTAAAACCTTTGGGGCTCAGAAGTAAACTGAGGTGTGTTGAATTTCTACCCAGGAGCTTGAATTTCACATAGTAATTACATAAATAGGGAAGAGACAATACAGCTTGTCTAACCCAAGGCCTCCTTTTACAGAGAAGGAAACTGAGGCCCCACGAAGTCAAGTGACAGGGGCAAAGCTGGGTCAGCCAACCCCTGGGTTGCAGGAACTCTATTTTACTCCAAGAACTAAGATCCTGGCCTCTCCGGGAGGGTTCTTTAGCTCACAGTGGAAGTATAAATAAATAAAACAGTGACTCAGGAACGTGCTAATTGTTCCTCACTTCAGGAGACCGATCCTGAAATTGTACTTAAAATCTTTGTTTGTGGGCAGCGAGGAAAAGTACTGGTCGAGGAAGATTCCCCCAGACCTTTTATCCCTGGGGGGTTGTTGCTAACTGAGAAGCCTGCAGGTGCCCAGCGCGTCTTCTGAATGTGGGAGGCTGGCTGGGTGCAGAGGTGAGAGTTGCCCCTGTGTTGAAAGGGGATTGTGGATCACCCTGGCAGCGTGTGGGGCGGGTGACATGTCAGCCTCTTTCTCAACCGGAAATTAAGACTTTTATGTGAAATTTCCTGGCTTTTAAATGTTAATAAATAATCCGAATTTCCCCCAAACATTAGTGCAGGTCAAACAAAACACATCTGTGGGCTGAATGGGACAGAGGCTGTGTGTTGACACGAGGAGCCCCAGCCTGCGTGAAGGCCGTGCTGATGAGGGCTGGCCTAGCACCAAGGTCACATGAGTGGGGGAAGGGAGCTCACCTGGAAAAGCACGGAGCACCTCTCATCTCCATCGGCCCACTCGACCCTCCTCACAGCCGTGTGAGGCAACTGTTGTTCTTGTAGTTTATTCATAAACGTGCGGATAAGGAAAATAAAATAACTCTCATCCAAGGTCCCCCACCTATGGAAAGGGCAGAGTCGAGACTTGAACCCCTGTCTCAGAAACCTGTGTTAGTCTGTCAGGCTGCTGTAACCAATGTCACAGGCCGGGTGGCTTCTACCATAGACATTTACTTCTCACCAGTCTGGAAGCTGGGAAGTCTGAGGTCAAGGGGCCCTCAGATTCGGTTCCTGCTGAGAGCCCAGTTCCTGGCTGCTCCCTCACTGTGTCCTCCCAGGGCCTCCTCCCCCTTTGCGTTCAGCAAGCTCTCCTGTTTCTTCTTCTAAGGTCACTAATCCCATCTCGAGGGCCACACCCTCATGACCTCATGGAAACCTAATGACCTTCCAGAGGCCCCATCTCCAAGTACCAGCACACCGGGAGGGAAGGACTTCAATACAGGAGCTTGGCAGGGACACAGGTCAGCCCAGAGCAACACCTGTGCTCTTAGTACCGCCTCCTAGAGTCGGAGGTTTCAGACTGGAAGAAAGTTTGAACGGATGAAGTGGGCTTCTGCTTTCCTTTCACGAGGTCCCTGAGACCCCATCTTTCATCATGTGCTGTGATTCTTAACCCCACTCTGAGAAGCATGACCCCCCCCCCCCACTACTCCTTCCCAGTGTTGGGTCTGGGGGATGGGGGCAGGGCTGGCTGTTCTTTCCTATGTTTTGAGCAGTTTTCCAGCCGGTGAGAAATACGCATGGTTGGGGTTTGACACTGATTGCCTAGATATGATGTGGGCCCGGAAGACATCAAAGCTGTCAAAAACCAGACTTTCAGCTGCCAACGTTCTTGGCCTTCTCCAGGAGAGTGGTTAGTGTGGAGATGGGTTTTCACATCACAGACGCTCAGAGCCTGACTGGGAACGTGTAAGGCATGCCAGGTGTCGGTGTGACCCGGTCCCCAGTGGGGCTCACCCCAGGTGAGCCGGCCTGCACGCATGCCCACATCTGCAGGTGCCTGCGTGGGAATGAACACAGCTGTCCCTCATTTCAGCAATTAAAATGCCAGAACAGCCCTGCTGTTCTCCGAGGAGGCGTTTGGGTTTTGGTTTTCCTTTTCTTTTCTCTTTTGGAAGCAGATCCATAAACCCAGCAGGGTGGAGGGATGCCCAGTGTGGAGGGTGTATGAGGCAGGGGTACAGGACAGTAGGAACATAAGGAAGAGAATGTGGAAGGAGAGAGGACCGGTGATTCTCCAGCCCACTTCGCAGTCAGTTGTGATGGGTGTTTGTGCCAGAAGGTCTGTGCCAGGAAGGGAGTTGTATCCAGATTCAGAGAGACTGGGCATCAAGAGGAGACCAGCTGTGTGACCTTGGGCAAGTTACTTTGTTTTTCTCGGTCTCTGTTTTCCACTCCATGAAACAGGGATAGCATCAGCCTCACGGTGGTTGGGAGGACAAGATGGTGCTAAACGCATCACGAGGGCAGGGTCTAGTGCGTAAATACGTTAACCATTATGGTGCCTATCCTTGTGACATGGTAGTGATAATAAAGTGATAAATGATGGACCAGTACCACGTGTGAGAGCACAGGGCAGTGTGGTGACTCGCCGCACGGACGGTGTTGTGTAAAGACCCCTCCAGCAGTTCGGAGGCGGTGAGCTCACTTTGAACAGGAGAGGTCCAGGACGGGCTCCTCCAAGAATGTGCTGGACTTGGAGTCTGGGTGAGGCTGGGTTCTTACAAGGAGTCAGCTCTTTGTCCTTTGCGCAGAGAAAAGAACGAGAGGAAATGACTCTCTCTGTTCTCCGTTCTGCTCAAGCCAAACGGTATAACAAACTTTGATGGACCGTCCAAGTCCAGAATCAAAGCCGAAATCAGCGTCCGCACGTCCCCACAGCCAGCCCTGGCCTTCTTTCCAGCGGTAGGGTTAGTACATGAACGTGCGTACCTGGAGGTCCTCTTGGTTTAAACTCTCTATGGGGCACCGATGTGGTTTTGAATCCTGTCCCCGGCCTCAGTGCTGATGGGCTGCCGTTTGGCAGTGGGGACACACCTGGGTCTGAGGTTTCGGTTTGGTGAGCTCTCCGGAGACCGTGTCTGCTGTGGGGTGCGAGCACAAGGCAGAGAGCTGGGAGAGTGCCGGGGTGGGGGGGCGGAATTATTTGGGGGGAGGTGATAATTGGAGGATGTTGAAATCTGGAGGATGAGCAGGTTTGGGTCAGTCGGGATATAACCTCCTTTTGCCACGGCCATCCTCAGGCCTTCCCACCCCTCCCTTCTCCCCAGGAAGCATTTTTTTTCCTCTGCCGAAATGAATGCTCAGAGGCGAGGTTTCCGGAAGCCAGAGATGGGTTATCTGCAGCTGGCCTGAGGCAGGAGACTCACATTTTCCTTCTCTCTCCAACCACCTGCTTCTGTTCCTGTTGGGAGGGAGGCGGCGTGGAGGAAACCCCAGAGATTTTCAAGGAAAGAGGTTCCAGGAACTGCGCTTGGTCTTTGACAGGTCTGAGTTGAAACGCCCTTCTCCTGAGTCATTTGGCTGCCTGAGCCCCTCCATGCCTCGAAGGGAAATGCGCCTCAGGTTTTCCCATCTCTGTGAGGGAATCTGTTGGTGGGGTCGTGGGACCCACAGCCCCTGGGGGGAGCGCGGGGACGAGCTGGAGAGGAGCAGAGTCTGGATGCGGCCCACAGGCTGGCAGAGTCTGAGGCAAGGCTCCCGGAGGTGATGACGATAGCAGACATTTGTGTCGGGTTTAGTGTGTGCCGGGCTCGATTCTGAATGCTTTCAACGTGGCCGTTCTTCTAGAACTCCCCATAGCTCTCTTAGGCAGGACCTGTATCCCCGTCTTATGGATGAGAACACAGAGGCGCAGGGAGCCGGGACAACATGCCCAGAGTCACAGAGCTGGTCAGTAGCCGCACTGGGATTTGAACCCAGGCCTCCCGTGTTCTTAAACACTGAGTAAGCAGGCGACAAGAGGAACACAGAGCCTACATCGTCCAGATCTAGTCCTGAAGTCCCTGGGTATAGGACATAGATTCATCACCAGATCCTGCGATAGGCGGGGCATTGTTTTCTAAGGACCCTGCTTTGGGAGGGCTTAAGGTGGAGTCTCTTTTCAGCCCAGATGGTTCTGCCCAAGTATATGTGTTATCCCTGTGTCTGTTCTGGCGGATACACACCCTTGACTTTGGAGGCAGGAAGAGTAGTGAGAGGGAAGTGACAAATCGGAAACCTCTGGGGCTGGCCCCTGTGGTGGTGGTTGGCCCGTACGGTGTTTTGAGTCTCCCCTGAAAATCCAGGCCTCTCTGGAAGGTTCACATCGGGTAACACTGGAAGTGTAGTTTGGCCTGGAACTGGTCAGTGGGAGCCAAGGTCTGGCTGCTGACTTTCAGGGGGTGCACCGCAGCCCCCCCGTTCACGCCCACCTGCGTCCTCCACCCCTCTTACCCACCTGCCCCTCTGAGCATGTGGGGTACCATGGGCTGACTTTGAGGTCGGCCTCATTTTGGGTGAGGATCTACATATATGGCCCCGGGCAAGGCTGTGAGCATCAGCCTCCTCTCATCTGCAAGATGAGGATAAATTCCTACCACAGGGACATTGGAGAATTAGCAGTGCTGCATGCCAGCTTCCTAACATCGTGCCTGTGACATGGTTAGAAGGTCAGGGGCACCGGGCTGGCTTAGTCGGTAGAGCATGTGACTCTTGATCTCGGGGTTGTAAGTTTAAGCCCCGCAATGGGTATAGAGATTCCATTAAAAAAAAAGGAAGGCCAATGGAAGCTCTCTGTTGGTTATCTCCATCTTTTTTTACTGTCCCTACGAGCCCCATGACGCCTGTCTCTGAACCACTGCCTCCTCCCCTGGGGCTGCTCTGGGTCTTTCCCCATGTGCCAGGGAGATGGTGGCTCGTACCCGAGGTGGTTTCTCTCTGTCCTCTGGGCCACTCCTATGCCACCTGCCCCCTCCGGGCCCCCGTGCCCTGCCACCAGCCAGGATCCGGCTCTGGCCCGGTCTTGTTTACTCTTCAAGCCCACAGAAGTGAGAAGTTAAGTTGACAAGACTGTGAGGGGCGAGATGGCGGGTCTGTGTAATAACAGGAAATCTTCTCAGCTGGGGTGATGTCTCGCCCAGTCAGCCTGGGAGGGGAGAAAGGGTGAGATAATACAGACCAGTGAGTGGTTCCCCATTTTTTCCCTATTGTGGCCTTTCTGGCTTCTGACTGAACTTCGTGCCCTGTTCCTTTTTGGGTTGGGTCCGCATGAGCGTCCTTTGCCATTACTCCCGGGTCCCCACTTCCTCCTTCCAGCTCAGGCCGCTGCTGCTGCTGGTTAGCGGCAGGACTCTGTTTGCACACAAGGCCTGGCCTGGAAGCCCCACACGTGACACAGGTGAAGCTGGAGCATCGTGAGCCAGGACGTCCCCTCCATCTTCGTCAAGCCACCTTTTCCCCCAAGTTCGCACCCACCTTCCTCCCTTTGTTACCCTTCGTTCATTCAGTAATTTCTGGCCCCCGCGGCCGGCCCCCTTCATGAGTTTCACCGGGGTCCTTCATGCCAGGCTTGGGAATGGGCTGGTCCGGCTGTACTCTGAAGGAGATGCAGAGAAGCCGTTGGGTCAAGTTCTGGGGAGTGTGGGCGTCAAGGTCCGCAGCCCCGGGCGGCGCGCACCTGCCCGGCTTCGTGTGCCTCAGGCCTGTTCTGGGAACTGCCCAGTTCAGGATGAACTCCTTTAACCCCTGCGGTAGTCCACAGAGTGGTATCCTTGTCACCCCTGAACTCCCGCTGGGGACCGGGCGCAAGGGACTGGCCGGGGATGCTGACTCGCAGAGGTGATCGCTGACAGCGGGCTTCAGTCCCGGTCCTCACACTCCACGGGGCCCCTCTCCTCTCTGTCCGTACTGACCTCTGAGGGTCGGTTTCCTTGTGGATAAGAAGCGGAGCTATTACCATGACCTGTGGCTTTGTGTTTGGCTTACAGGAGGAAGCACGTGTCGTGGTTGTTGTGGACCGCAGCGCCTGGCCCCTGGGCTTGGAAACCTTCAGTTTGGGGGAAAATCTTCCCACTCCATCCCGGGGGGCATTTACTGCTGATTCCTTATTCTTACCTAGCTGTTCTCTTTTCAGGGGAAATTCCCTGGGAGAGAGTGGAAAAAGGGGGAGGGGGGCTGCCAGAGTCTCAGCCCACCGCCCCCCCCCCCATGCCTTAGCCAGAACATGCAGCCCAAGGCTTGGAGGCAATGAGAGTTTGCACCTCGTTCAGATCTAGGGAACCACAAACCACAGGCTCGTTAATTCTGTTGTCATTCCTCCTGCTTTGCTCTCCTTTCTGGTGCTTTATAAACTCTACTGGCGAAGTTAGCGAGGAAGGTTAGAGGGTGAGTTGACTCTCTGTGAATTTAGGTCTGCGCACCTCTAACGCTTTGGTGCTGGTACTGTCTGTTTTTGGAGAAGATGGGGCTCCTGTGCCTCATGAGACCATGGCCCCGAGGGGAAGAAATCTCTGTCCAGGCCCTGTTCATCCCTCCCAGCAGCTAGCACCGTGTCTGACACACAGCGGGTGTTCCGGAAATGGCTGTGATTCGGGGAATGAATTCGTGGATCTCTAGTCTCTCTCAGTGGCTCTGGAGGGAAGCTACGGCCGAGTCCTCCCCTGAAGATGGTGTATCAAGACAGAGGGGTGGAAAATCCCTTTTTCTCTCAGTTCAGCTAAGATCGTGTTTTTCAGAAGTACCCTTTCCTCGTAAATCAAGTGCTAGCAGAATAAACCCCGAGAATAGAAACAGGTTGGAGCTTGTGCGGTGACTCAGCGGCAGTCTGCTCTCCCGTGGCTGGGCCAGCTCTGGCCACCTCCCCACTTTCCTCTCTGAGTTGAGTTCTCAGGCTGCCAGGCTGCGGTGGGTTCCCTGGGACCACCTGCTTCCTGACATTGCAACCTTGATGGGAACTCCCTCCCAGAATTCCTTCTTGGCTGCAGGCCATTTGGTGGTAACCCTGGTGGTGGTTCTTGTTAATTAAATTTATGTTTGTTTGTTTTTTTTTTCATAGGATTCATGGGGTACAGAAATTTTAAATAAATAAGGAGTTATAATATAAAGAATCTTGGGGTGCATGGATGGCTCAGTGGGTTGGGCCACTGCCTTCGGCTTGGGTCATGATCTCAGGGTCCTGGGATCGAGCCCTGGATTGGGCTCTCTGCTCAGCGTGGAGACTACTTCCCCTCTCTCTTCATGCCTGTCCCTCTGCCTACTTGAGATTTCTCTCTCTGTCAAATAAATAAATAAAATCTTAAAAAAGAAAGAAGAATCTCTCATACCCCAGAAACCCAGTTCTCATTCAGCGCTCCTCCCGAAGATAATTACTGGAACAGCAGCTTATTGGACATTCTTTCAGACCTTCTTTATGCATAGGTAAGGAACATAGATAGGAACAAGCAGCCAGGGGCACTCAGCAGTTTATAGGAGGTCCACAGACTGGGATCTCAATCTCCTCCTAACTTCAGGGAATAAAGTTTGCTGACGTGATTTGTTGCTCTACTTAATTTCCAGTAATGGCTGCAACTTTCTCCAGCTCCTTACTTGGGGAGATGGAGAGGAGGGGACAAAACCCAGTGCATTTATATGTAATTTTTAAAATGCATACATGCTTGGTAATTTTTCAAAATCAAGGTGCTGTCTATTTCAGTTCAAAGGGCCTGTTGGAAACCAAATCACATTGCTGTTCCAGAGCAGTAAGTTCAAAGAACAGATGTGACAACTGAGTTAATTCATATTCTGTAAATAAAAATACATATTCTTATTTTTCTCTTATCCTTCCACAAGGAAGCATATTATACACACCATTCAGCATCTTGCATTTTTTAAGACTTAATATAACCTAGATCTTTATGTATCATTAGAGTTCTTTTTTTTTAACCTTTGCATAAAGTTCCGTTGTACGAATGAACCATAATTTTTTGTGAGTACTTTATTGGTGCCCATTTATGTTGATTCCTATATTTTGCTGCAGCAAAAACTCTGGACATAGATCTAGTGACCTTGTCTAACACATAAGGTGCTCAGAAGTAGGACAGGTTTTGTAAGGGACAGAACTGCCTAGTGATTGGCCCCTCTTCTCCCCAGGACAACAGAACATTGACTTAAATGATCCAATGGGGTCTATTCTGTTCGGCTTCGTCTATATCACAAGACCTAGTGGACAGGGGTTTGAACTCGGGACTGAGGAAAGCACACAGGTCTGGTTCTCTTACCATACCCGAACAGAAGTAGTCCATTAATTAGGTTGAAAGTATAGAAGGCGGATTGTCATGCAGATTCCTGTGTCTGGTTCCTCCTCAACAAAGGGCCGAGGGTGTACGTTCTAGGCGTGGTGGAAGCATTTCTGTGCTCCGCTGCTCTTTCTTCTTCATCGCCATCGTGCTGCTCCTGGTATGGCTGCTTCTAGCTTCAGTCTTAGAAGTTTCAGTCTTTAGGAAGCTTCTAAATTTGTCCTTGTCTTGGTTATGTCGTGCTCCCTCCTTAGCCTCTGCTCCTTTATCAGCCGGTCCCCCCACCCCCCACCACCGTAATCTGTTTTGCTGCAGTGCTCTGCAGCATTCTGGCCATGGCCACGGCTGGCGGCAGCCCTGGCGGGACCGGAAGATGCTGTACTTTCCCCTCACTGTGAGTGCAGCCTTTCTGCCTCCCCTGACCGGTCAGGGACCGTGCTTCTCAGATTCCTCAGTTGGGGAGCGTGGCGATGCCCCCGAGCACTGCCGTGAAGCTTCCCTGGGCAGTAATCACCTGTTGACCGTGTCCAGCCTAATGAACGATGCTCACATTGACATGGGTTCCCTCCTCCATGGGTTTCCCACAGCAGCTGACCTCAAAGGCCTACCCTACCCCCGCACCTCTTTCTCCTTCCACTTTATCCAGAGCATCTTCATGAGCAGTTTCCCAGCGCAGATTGCTCGTGGACACCAATTCCATAGCCCCTTACTTGATCTCAAAGCCGTGTCCGTCCCTCAGCATCACAGGGACCCAAGAAGGGCTTGGGAAGCTCTGTTTGGGGTAGCCCGTTATTGTTAGGGCTTCTCTGTCCCCTCCTTGAGGAAGGCTTCCTCATCTGTGGTTTCAAGCCTTCCCAGCGGCCATGGAGACATTTCTGGGAGGTGCCTCTCCCTCCAGCAGTCAGAAGCGGCCTCCCTGACTCTTCCTGTTTGAAAGCCTGCACCTGGGGCTCCCCACTGGTTTTTCTTTTCTGCCTGGGAGATGCCTCTAGCCTCCAGGAGGCTTGATGAGCGACCGGCCCTTGGCCTGCTGACTGATGAAGGTTCCCCCGCCTTATGTCAGAGAGGCCCACAACTGGGCGAGCTGCTCGGCTGGGGTGGCCTTCCAGGAGCCCCCCGTGATATTAGGTCTCAAAATGCAGTATCCGTCACATGCACATTTTCGGTCGTGGGCAAAGGAAGGTATTTTCCTAGCTCAGCACGTGTTTGCAGCTTTCCAGGGGTCTCTCTGGTATGAGAATGTGGACCATGGAGCTCTCTCTCTCTGTTTCTTTTGCAATCCTGTTGCGTCTGTGGTCTGCCCCTCATGATACCTCGCTGTGACTTCCTGTTTCTCCTCCAGCAACATGTGGGAACACATTGTTGTGTGTGGGGGGTGATAGCTAGAAGGTGTTGTCAGAAGCCTAAGCATTTGCCCCTTCATGGCCATGACTGGTGGGATGGGTCAGTGACGTCATTTGACGGGGTGAAGAGGTAACCCCTAGGGAATGTCCTAGGTCTGGGGAATGAGTTATTCTTGTTTCTAGTTTTCTCACCTTGTTTGGATCCAATGAAAGAAAGAGCAGTGGGGCCAGTCCCATGGTTGTCACAGGGAGAAGAGGGGCTGGTGCCAAGACCTCTATTTTAAAAAGTCATTTTAGGGGCGCCTGGGTGGCTCAGTGGGTTAAAGTCTCTGCCTTCGGCTCAGGTCATGATCCCAGGGTCCTGGGATCGAGCCCCGCATCAGGCTTTCTGCTCAGTGGGAAGCCTGCTTCCCCTTCTCTCTCTGCCTACTTGTGATCTCTGTCAAATAAATAAATAAAATCTTAAAAAAATAATAAAATAAAAAAATAAAAAGTCATTTTAGCTCTTGAGGTTCTGAAGTTATCTTGCGAGGGTGTTTGTGAGCCTCGAGACCTCCTGTGCTCACTTCCGGGTAGCTGGTGCCACCACAGTGTCTGGCACATGAAGGACAGCTCAATAAATGTTTGTGGCTGGGTGAGTAGAATCCCTTTTCCCTGTCATGGTCGCGTTTGAAGGACTTCCTCAGTCCCTCAGGGATGGGCAGCAAGACCAGCCCAACCATGGCACTAAGTTGAATGAGCTGATGGATTTGGAGGAGAGACAGGGTGGGATTATGGGGAAAGATGTTGAATTTGCAGAAGGTCTGGGTTTGAATCTTGACTCTGCCACTGGCTTATTCTGAGCCTCCGTTTATCTGCATAGGAGGGATAATAATTACCTTCCTCTCGCACATATTTTACAAGCATGGGTTGAAGAATGTATGACAGATGTGTTTTAAACCATAAAGTCTACAAATATGGAGAATTCTAAAATTATGGTCTTTCTCCTCTTTGCTTTTTTTTTTTCCCCCTCCACATGAAGCCAGGTGCCCTGGGCTTGCCTCTACCAACCCTATTAGAATGTCCAGTGGCTGGGTCCTGATCTCAGAGTCGTGAGATTGAGCCCTGTGTTGGGCTCTGCACTGGGTGTGGAGCCTGCTGATGATTCACTCTCTCCCTCTCTGTCTGTCCCTCCCTCTGCTCACTCTCTCTCTCTCTCTCTCTAAAAAAAAGAATCTTCTGTGGCTGTCTGGATCCCCCTGTAGGATTTCCATTGCCTGAATTCCCTAAGAATTTTTGGGTTACGAGAGCCTAGCACACTCCCTTCTTAGACCTGACTTTGGTCCCTGTGCCATTGGCGAGCACTCCATTGTGGTCATGCATCTGTGAACGAGACCCCGGGAGCTGTACCATACAGGACCGCTTGACAGTGTTTCTCTCTCCCCAGGAGGCTGCTGAAGAGTGAACTTGGATCATTCATTACGGACTATTTCCAGGTAAGCTGCGTGGGTCTGAGTATCCATCCTTCTAGTGGATGCAGGTACCGTTCCTTCAGGATCCAGAATTACGGTCACCGAGTCCCTGATACGTGCAGGGCCAGTGTGGCCCCTCCCCTCCTATTATGGACATGATGGTCTTGGGCAGCAGCTCTCAGGCTTTTTAGTCTCACAACTCCTTTATGCTCTTAAAAATGACCACTTACTTGGAAGTGGTCTTCACCCTATTGGAAGTAAAACCTGAAAAACTTTAAAATATTTAATTCATTTAATATTTAATTTTTATTTATTATTTTTATTTTATTTTTTATTTATATATATTTATAAATAAATATATATATTTAAATATATTCATATATGCTTATATTATGTGTTATATATTTATATATTATATATAATATATGTTCTATATTTATATATCTGTATATTTTTATTTTATTATTTTTATTTATTGTATTATTTATTTATTTATTTATTATTTAATTTAATATTTAATTCATTTAAATAATAGACCTATTACCCATTAGCCTAAACAGCATTTTTGTGAAAGACAGCTTTTTCAGAATAAACTAACCGAAGAGCGGCGTTGTTTTAGGCTTGTGAATCCGTGCCGTCTGGTCTCAGAGGGGGAGAGCTGGATCCTGGTATCTGTCTCCCCTTCAGTTGTTGCGATACTGCCCATCTTGTCGTCTCTGGAAAATTTCATGGTACACTCATGGAGGGTGCAAGGAGAAGGGCAAATTGCGGCTTGGGTAACTGAGGAAATCGTTTTGACCATGTAGAAAAGGTCTGAGGATCTCCCGTGGGACCCCAGACCACCCTTTGAGAATTGCTGCTCTGGCGACCTTCCCTCGAACCCCCATGGATGGCATCTAATCACCGTTACTATAAAAGTACCCTTCAGCCAAGTTACTTCTGGTCGCTAAGCCTCCCGGTCTGTTCTGTTAAAGGTGACTGGATCGGGGATCTGACGTCCATCCTGCCCAAACCCTGCTGTTATGGGGCTATTGACTTCAAGGTTCCAGGCTCAGTTAGAGGACCGATACAAGTCGTTTTCCTGATTCTAACCACAGGCTCATGGGAGCAGGGGAGGACATGGGGACGGGTGGACACATTGTTTGACTAAGGAACTGACTAGGTGACACTTCAGTGAAGTCAGAGTTCCCGCTTTTCACCTACTAATTGAGTGGTCTCAGGCAAGATGCCTTGTTTTCCCCACCTGTAAAATGGGAATAAAAACATTAGAGGACATTGTATGGTTTACATGAAATAACACCCGTAAAGCGCTCAGCACAGAGTGTGTGGGGAGAGAGGTGGGGGGACAGAGTGGGGAAGGAGTGGTCAAGATCATGCCTCCTAAATCCGTATTACCTGGGTTCAGTGCCTGGCATAGCCACGTACTAGCTGGGTGACCCTGAGCAAGTTGCTTTACCTCTCTGTGTTTTAGTTTTCTGTTCTGTAAAAACAGGGGTAATAGGACCAAACCTTATGAGGTTGTTGTGAGGTGTAACTAACTAGATTATTATTTGTCAAGTGTTCAGAACAGTGACAAGCACAGAGGAAGACAGAGTAATGTGGTCGTTAAATTTATACGTATGCATGTCTGTTATTCTAAGGTGTCATCCATCCCTTTTAATGGGAAAGTAACATAAAAACAGAAAACATCTTGGTTTCAGGTTGGTGATGTTATTCCATATCCAAGGAGAAAATACTTTTAAGACAGTTAAAGAGCTTTTAGTTCTTAAAAACACAGGCATTCTCTTTTTTTATTTTTTTAACCACGATTCAGTAGCTTCTACTTTTATGTGCACTTTTTTAAAAAAAGATTTTATTTATTTATTTGACAGAGATCACAAGTAGGCAGAGAGGCAGGCAGAGGGGGCGGGGGGGGGGGGAAACAGGCTCCCTGCTGAGCAGAGAGCCCGATGCGGGGCTCGATTCCAGGACCCTGAGACCATGACCTGAGTTGAAGGCAGAGGCTTAACCCACTGAGCCACCCAGGTGCCCCCACTTTTTTTTTTTTTTTAAGATTTTTTATTTATTTGGCAGAGAGAGAGAGAGAGCGCACAAGCAGGGAAAGCAGCAGGGGGAGGGAGTAGGTGAGGGAGAAGCAAACTCCCCACTGAGCAGGGAGCCCAACATGGGACGCGATCCCAGGACCCTGGGGACCATGACCGAGCCAAAGGCAGATACTTAACCGACTGAACCACCCAGGCACCCTTTATGTGCATTTTTAAAGAATGACAGATGTCAGTCCTCTTGAAACACACACATGCACAAAGCACGCACGTACACACACAGAGCAGAAAACGGCCACTGTAAATCTGGACAAAGTGAGATGTTGCGGAAGCCTGGAACTCACTTGGCTCAGATGTCTCAGCTGCTGGAAGGAAAGCCCCTGTCCAGGGAGAGACAAACATAAAGATTAAGAAAGAGGTAATTAGACACAAATGTGCATCATCTCGGTTGCCCTTGACTCAAAGGTCAGTCTTGTCCTCAGCCTCTCCTCTTGCCGTCTGTGGTGATTGATTTTTAAATCCAGCTCCAGAAAAGTGGTTTTTCAATCCGTCCTGGAGGAACCTGCCAGCCTGGCCGCCTTCCTCGTTGACATTTAAAATAGACAGCATTTGGTGTGGTTTCAGTCGGGTTTTAAATGTCAATTGTCTTCTGGCATGAGGGGCTTACCCCTAGGATGGGCGGGGAAGGGCATTTGGGTGGGGACTTGTTTATCTGGGAAGCCCTGAGGTTTTTGGGGGCGGTTAATGCTGCTTACAAAGTATGCCAAACACTTAACTAATATCCACACGTCTTTTTTTTTTTTTTTTTTTTTCTATCGAGAGCTTAATCAGACAAACTGCTTGGCAAATAGTGAGTCTCTGGGGGTGTGGGGTAGGAGCTGGTTTTCACAGTTTGAATCTGGGTTTTTCCTTAGTGTAAGGTGCTAGACTGGAGGGAGAGCTAGCCTGGGCGCTGTCTAGCTGTCTCTTTAAAGTGTAGGTTTGAAGTCTCCTGGAGGAGCAGAGCCCTTTATAAAAAGAGGTGTCTGGTTCCCCAGCCCCTGGAAAGCACCTGGCATAGAGTAGATGCTCAGTAAAGTTTCTTGGGAGAGAGGGAGGGGTTGTCCACTGCAGGTAGATGATTTTAGATGGTGGAGACAGGGGCGTTAAATAACACTCACCTTCGTGGCTGGGAAGTGTTGCCCTTCCTTTTCCTTTACTGCTGCTGATTGTGCCAGAAAGGGTCTTTTGTGCCGGGGTCTTTTACACTTCTGTGGGACTTGGCCATGGTGTTTCGGGAAGACAGAGCAGGCCTCAAATGTAGTACCTTCAGATAGGGAGCTAGGGATGCTAATTAGGATTTCACAACCTTTTTTTTTTTTTTCTTTGCCTTGAGTTGATGGTTGAGTTACATTCTGTTTATGGCAAATGATGTTGCTGTAGTTTCATTTTTAAACATGTGTGTGTTTTAAAAAGTGGATGGATTTAAGAAAAGTAGTCTGCAAAGAGTTAACAGTTTAAGCGGCCCTGGCTATGGCCAAAGGCTGAAGGTGGTTGGAGAGAGATTCGGGGTTTGGAGAGCCCCCTGCTAGGCACCTCTCAAAAATGGGCTGGTCCCAAAGCCAGCAGTGCCAAGTAGAACTCTCCAGGAGGGAGGAGGGGAAGGGACATCCAGGAGGGAGGGTTCTAGAGGCCAGCCTTCGCATTCAACAGGCAGATGTAGTTTCAAGAAGGAAAGTCTGAATGGGCTCCAGGAAGAACATTCCTCCAACCAGGAGGAGGGAAGAAGGTCTGGGAACACAGAAGGAACAGAACCCAGGGGTGGACAGGTAAGACCCCAACCCTGTGGATGTGGCTGCCCGGGAAGATGATGGATGGGTTCTTGGCGCACTGGGCTCCTCTCTGTGGACAATCAGATGACCCCTTCCTGGCTGTCTGCATTTATCCATGGACGCCCATCGCCTGGGACCCAGACCCCCAACCCCGGACATCTCCACTTGCAAAGTCTTCTCTGTGACTCTGCGTCTGAAAGTAAACATTCTCATTTTGTAGCTTTAAAGAAAGAGTCACAAAAGGATATCTTCAGTGAAGAATGATGGCAATGACCTGAGGTGGAGGCAGAGGGGAAGCAGGTGGAAACAGTGCTTATCTTGTGTCTGCACATGCAGAAGACAGGCCGTTTGAGCCACAGAAGCACAGGTAGATTTCCAGAATACGTGGGCCCCTCAAAATTGGACATTTCCAGTATTGAATTTTTCTTTTGCCCTCTGTTTTGAATTGCTCCTGGAAGGAGACTTGGGGTTTCCCAGGGGAACTCCGTGTCATGGAGACAGCTCTGTGGGATAATTGGTTCCTTATAACTTTGGGAACTGATGATAGGAAATGCTCTGCGTTTTTCTGTCACCTAATTAGTGGTTAACAACCTTGGTGGTGTGGGGTATGGGGATGGGGGGGCTGCAGAGAGCATTTTCCGGACTCCCATATCTGCTGGCCATGCTGTAAGCTTCCCCTTAAGCCCAGAAAGTGAAATTCCTTTCGGTGAAACTGGAGTTTCGCTTGATACAAACACTTCGTCTATCCTCGGTGGCCCTGAATGAGCTAGTACCTAGGAAAGGGGGACATTTAGTCACCCTTCTGCCAAAAGGTCATGCATAGATGGCTTGGTAGCATTTGCTATAGATACATCCCCCTGTTACTCATATCTGTGAGAGTCCCAGGAGGCCCATTTCCTCTTTAGCTCCTCATTATCAGGGAAGGTTCATTGAGGGCTTATGGCACCTGGCAGAGCCGAGGGGGGAGACCCCTGGAAGCTTCGTGGCCCCTGTGGAGTTGGAGACTGCAGACACAACAGGGATGTAGGTGAAGCCACATGGGTCCCACACCGTGTAGCATTAACTGAAAACCCACATGGATGGTAAAGGCATCCAAAGAGGCCCAGAATCAGTAGATTTTGTAGGGGGCAAAGATGGGATGGGTAGGAATCCACAGCTAGTTGGGTGGAGTGATGATAAAAGAGTGGGGAATATCACTTGCGTGTGATTTTTTTTTTCCCCTAAACCCAACTGGAATAGAGGAGAAAAGCTTCAGCTCCTCTTTGCGGAGCCTGGGAAGTCTTCTCCAACCAGCGGGATTCCCCAAATGGAAAAAAAGTTCAGGGGACAGAGGCTAGCAAGGGATGGGGCGTTGAACAAGTGGGCTGTGCTCCAGCGAAAAGACAAGGAAGAGGGGGAGGGGACGATGCCCTTCGGTGAGAACATTGTTGCAGGTTACCTTTTGGAGTTGGCCAGTACGTGGAAGAAAGGCACTGTGGGGTTTGTAAGTATTGGGGGGTGGGACAGAAGGTTTCCTTGGCTGCTGTGAGGGGAGAGAAGGGAGTGGTACCCGTCTGGTGGCTGTGAGAAGGACCCCTGGATGCTTCCGGCTACTCTCAGTGGAGGGCCACCTGCCAGCTGGCTGGGTTACCCTTCAGGAGCTCTGCCATACTTCATCCCCTCGGCAATTACCTGAAACCTCTGCAATTATGTGACTATTTTTAGTGTACTTGTCTCAGATTTTATGAAGATAAATGGAAAAGATGGGTCCCGTGAAATTGATAACCGTAAGTCTTCATATAATTGAGATCAAGAGGAAACTCAACAGGCACGCGGACGTGGCGGATGTTTAGCCCAATTGGCCTTGGCATACTGCACATTCAGTTGCGAAACAAGGAACATGTAGGTGCGAAACGCTGGAAGTCTCACCTGCAGATGGGGTGTTATTAGGGATTTTATAATCCTTCTTAACTCTATGGGAGCAGAACTCTGCCTTATATCATGCAAGTGTCTCGTTCTGCATGAGTTTTCAGGAAACCATTATGTATGAAATTGGGTGATTTCCCATAGAGCAGGCAGCAGCCAGGCTCAGGACCCCAATGGCAGAGGGATGGCAGGCAGGGGGTGGGGTGGAGGGGGGCTGCTGAAAATGCACACGGTTTTTGGATATGAGGACACTGCAGCCGTTTTGTGGCCACGAGGAGTAAAGACTGAGTTGGAAGGGCTGAGAATATTTGTTAGGCATGGAAAGCACCAGGGCAGCTTTCTCTGAGGCTAGCGAAGAACTCTAAGGAGGACGAAAGCAATAATAGTTCCAACGGCTAACATTTTCACACATTCACGGTCCAAGCATTGTTTTAAGCCCCTGGTTCTCAGACTGTGGTCCCTGGACCAGCATCTTTAGCACCACCTGTGAGCATGTTGGAAAAGCAAATTTTCAGGCCCCGCCTCAGACTCAGAGAAGCAGAAAGTGTGGGCCCAGGCCTGGCAGTCCGTGCTTGTGATGCCTGTGCACTTTGAATGCTCTAAACCTTTTCCCGGGGCCATGTCCCTTATTCCTCCTGATGGCTGATGAGTAAGATTTTGTTCTTGTGCAACTGAAGCCTGGAGAAGGGAGAGTGTCCAAGATCGCACAGCTAGGAAAAGGCAGAGCAGGTATCCAACCCAGGCCATCTGGCCGCAGAAGAAGAATCTTCTGGATTGTACTTTAAATGTTCAAGGATGCCCCAGGGAAGAGAAATTTCAGTTTTTTAAAAATTTTATTTGTTTTGTGTCCAGTGAAACAGACATGGACTGTTCCAAGTTTCCTTGTGAAACAACTTTTTTAAAAGCCCAAGTATACCCTCTTAGTGACCCCTGAAGCAGTGCTAAATGAAGCATTGACATTTGTACCAAGGTTTAAATCTTCTTCTCACTCCAGCTGGGGATTTCTGTCTGGTCTTATCACGCCTCCCCCCCCCCCAACACATACATGCAAAACACACACCAGGACTGGCTTATTAGGAACTCTCCGGGCTTGGGGTGAGTCATGTTTATGAGTCTTCTCGTTGCTTATCTAAGAACATATTGAGGTTCACAGGAAATGCAGACGTCCTTAGAGACGATGACTGTACTTTCAGAGTCGTGGGGGAAAAAAGAAGGGGGCCCACCCTTTCCATCACTGGCTGGGTGCCAGCGCCAGGAACCTCTGTAGACCTTGGTATCACTGGAAACATGCGTGGAATAGAATTGTTGGGTAACACAAGTTCTCCGGAGGCAGAGGGGCGTGCTTCTAGACACCTCTGGGGTCGGAAGGAATGTCTCGTTTGGGAATGAAATCTGCTTGGGAGCCAGGTGTTTGCCTTGCTGGACAGTGAGTGGATCGCAGAGAGGGAGGCCCTGAGAAAGTATCTTTGGAGAGGCAGGATTTGGGATGCTGGTAGCAAGGTCAGGCAGCAGGATTGAGCCAGCTGGATGGAGGCTTTGTGGTTGAATTGAGTGACCTCACCTGAGATGGCTAAGCCAACTGCTCCCGGCATGCATGAGCCGAAGGAGGATCTCCTCTGCTTTCCCCTGTGGGCAAGGATGTAAGCAGCCTCTCCAGGTGCCAGGGCAGGAAAGCATGACGGCTGAAAGCACCAGCCTTTCTGCCAGGCACGTCTGGATCCTGGTCCTTGCTGGAACCCTTACTGGCTGGGTGACTCCAGGCATGTCACTCAACCTCTCTGAGCCTAGTTTTCTGAGCGGTAAGCTAGTTGTAATCATGATACCGACTTCAAAAGGTTGTTGTGGTTCCTAGAGGAGTTGTTATATAAGCAAAGTGCTTGGTAGAGAGGGAACAGTCAGCATATGGTGTTTTGTGTTTATGTATTTTTTATTATTATTGCTAAAATAAACCAGGGGCATAGAATGGGAGAAAGACCTGGGTTTGGATTCAGACCAACCCGGGTGCCAGTTCTGGTCTCAGATTTGCTGGTTACTTCTCCAAGCCTTGATTTCTTCATCTGTAAAACAGGCATCGGTTCTAGCAAAGGTATATGAGCTAGTGCATGCAGAGGGTTTAATACAGTGCCTGACGAGAGTGAAAATCAGTAAGTAACTCTCCTATCTTCCCACCATCATCACTGTCATCATTACTGCTGAAGCAGTAGAAGCAGAGGGTGGCCGGTGGCCTTAGCATCCGCAGAATTCCTGCTATGTGGAAGGTTCTTTCCTCTAGGAAGATGGAGTCCGCGTCCTTCTCCCCCCAAGCCTAATGGGTTCCCCGTTTTCCTGAGTCCCTCCAGTGGGGGCACACAGGAGGTGCACACCGGAGACAAGCCCACCTTCTCCTCCGCCCTCCACTGTTTCCTCCTGCCTGTCCTCCATGATCCCCTCGGCAGGATGGGGCAAATCTGCCCTGCGCACTCAAGATTGGGTGATTTTAGTGCGTTTCCCCAGACATCCTTGTTTTTTGCATTTTTCCTAGCTGAACCTCACTTTGCTGTGGGCAGCCTATTTTTTTGATGCCTTAGAAAAAATAGACAAGTCAGCCGTTTCTCACACCCAGCCGCGTCTGCCACTTCAACAAAGTGTCATGTATTCCACGGCTAAGTTCATTTCCGGGGGGGGGGGGGCGGTGAGGCAATAAGTGACCAGGAGCCTTGTTCCAAGTCCCAGGTCATTTCCTAGGTGGCTGCTGTTTAATGTGTTTTATTAGCTTGAAGCCTTAGGCCTGGGGAGGTGGTGGGCCTGCTGCCATGGGGCGGAGAGTGGGACCAGAGAAAAGTTAGGTTCTTTCCAGCTCTGGCCCCACACTGCCCGCAGTGAGCAGATACTCGGTACCTTCCGGAGTCGGGCTCTTGTCGAGGGCTGGGAGTGTGGTGAAGTGAGTTCCAGGGAGAACAGGTGCCTAGAAAGACAGACTGTGCACAATGGGTGCCTGATTCAATGCTGGTTCCCCCCACCCCACTTTTTTAGGTCTCAGTAGCCTTAAGCCCTACAGACGTCAGGTGGCATAGCCTTAGGTAAAGTGACCAACAGACAAGGTGGGCTTCATCATTTATAGGGCCCAGTGCAAAATAAAAATTTGGTCATGGCCAGGGTGGGTAAATCAGTCTTCCTGTGGGCTTGCTGCTGTAACCCATGGTGGCCAAGTGACCCCTGAAGAGATTGTAACCTTTGCACCCTCCGGACACAGATCAAGGGTGGCCAAGAGCCCCCACCCCCATCCCGCTCTGAGCCACCAGCACTTGAGGCCCAGCTCTGTGAGCCCTGGGAGGGGAGGGCTGCCACCAGGCCCCTCCCCGAGATGCTGCAAGGTGGGCACCCAACTCTCCCCTCCCTGCACCTGTGCCTGGGCACCCGCCGGCAGGACCCTTTCCACCATCGTGAATGGGAGGATAGTGGGAGGTGGGCAGGGCAAAGAAGACCCTGCAGCGGAGTCAGCCACCAGTGCTCGGGGAGCAGATGTTGAAAAGCCCTCCTGGGGAGGTGGTAGGAGGCAGGACCACAAAGGAGTTGAGGCCCCAGGCCTTGGCACGTCCTCCATGGCTCTATCCAATTTCACTTATGATACACAAGTTCAAAGATAAAAATATTAGGAATTGAAATGGTAACTGCAGGGCATTAAACCCAAGTGGGAGGCCCTTCAGACCATGAGGCCCGCAGTCACACAGGACTCTAACCTCCACAGGGTCCTGCCTGACTACAGATTCCCAGGAGAGAAGACCATTGGCTCAGTCTGAAGCCTGGGTCAGGGGTGGGGTTGGAACCAGGCCAGCTGGCTAAGCCGATGCTACAGGCTGAGGTCAAGGGGTTTGAACTTGCACAGTGGGGCACAGGTCCATTAAGTGGATGACAGGTGCTTTTCCAAAGGTGGGAGCTGTAGGCTAGGCTGGCCCCAAAGATCCTTCCTCCGTGCACACGTGCGAAAGAAAATCTGGAGACTCCTTTATTGGAAAAGGCCCACCCATATACCATCAAAACTGTGTGTGACCAGTGGATTTTGACCACAGGTCTGGGGAGATGGCAGAATGATTAGATGCTCCCTTCAATCCCTTCCTGAGCCCAAGTTTTTGGTGCTCTGTTTGATCCAAGGTAAGGGTTGCCATGCTGTGTATCATGAGAATTTTTTAAAAGATTTTTTAAGGGACGCCTGGGTGGCTCAGTTGGTTAAGCGGCTGCCTTCGGCTCAGGTCATGGTCCCAGCGTCCTGGGATCAAGTCCCACATCGGGCTCCTTGCTCAGCAGGGAGCCTGCTTCTCCCTCTTCCTCTGCCTGCCACTTTGTCTACCTGTGCTCGCTCGCTCTCTTTCCCTCTCTCTGACAAATAAATAAATTAAAATTAAAAAAAAAAATTTAAAAAAAAAATAAAAAATAAAAGATTTTTAAAATTTATTTGACAGACAGAGATCACAAGTAGGCAGAGAGGCAGGCAGAGAGAGAGGAGGAAGCAGGCTCCCCGCTGAGCAGAGAGCCCAATGTGGGGCTTGATCCCAGGACCCTGAGATCATGACCTGAGCCGAGGCAGAGGCTTTAACCCACTGAGCCACCCAGGTGCCCCTATCATGAGAATTTTAAAAAGAAAATTTTCTTTTCCATTTCTCTATAATCCACAAGTAATTTCTTTTCCTTGAAAAAGAAAAAAAAAATGTTTTGTTTTTTCCCCAAGTGTCTCCTTGAAGGGGGAAGATGTAAGAGAGAGAAGGAAGGAGAGCCTGGGCTGTCTTTTAAAGAAGTTTATCCCTTAAGATCCAGACAAAGTGATTTTTACCAAATGAAGAAACATCAACAGATTTAGGGAGACTGTTTTTCCCTTTCTCCCCTCTCAAACACATTCTGTCTCTTATCTTGATTTCTTAAAAGTTCAACATGATCTTTACCCCCCAAACAGGTAACGTGGACACTCGGCTAATGTCTCTTAGCATCTGCTGTGTTTGGGACACTGTTCTCAGAGCCACGGGCACTAAACTAAGAAACCGTCCTCACCCCTAAGGGCCTCGCACAGAGGATATAGGATTTGAATTCATTTCTGTGACTAACTCAGGATAGGACCCAGACGAGGCTTTTCTCTGTCCACCTCCCGGTACTCCCGGTTCTCCTCCACCTGTGCCGTTGAACGTGTGCATTACCTCGGTGATGGAACACACTCGCGAAAGCTGCCTTCAGGGGGAGGCTGGATCTCCTCCGTGGGTGCGTCGCAGAGACGTGAGCTTTCAGAGGCTTGCAGGGACGTTTTGGAAAAAGCCTGGGACATCCGTGCTGCGTTAGAGGTGGTGCCGGGGAGTCATGACATCAGGAGCCCTTGCACAGAGCTCCCAGAGATGTTCTGAGAACCTCATCCGGATGGCTAAAAGGGACCCACGCTGGGACTGGAGGCCCCAGATGCTCAGAAACATGCCGACGGAGCGATTGCCACCAGGAAGCTCCTCTGGAACCCTTTCCTATCCAGCTCAGCTATCACAGAGCCTTGCTTCTGAGAGCTGAAATTGGATGCCATGTTGGTTTCTTGCTTTCTGACCCAGAAAGCTGCTGGGATTCATTTGCTGGGCTGGAAGGGAGAGGACGCAGTTGGGGTTTCACCTTAATTACCTCTTTGTTCCCGTTCTTTGTAAAGAAATTGATTTTTTTCGTCCTTCAGCAGAATTGGTGCTCTCCCATAAGATGTCGCTATAACTTGAATTTGGGGTTCCATCTTGAAACCAAACAGTGCCTGGCTACTTTTTGAAGTTAGGTCCTATCTTTTTTGTTTTTTGTTTTTTTAAAGACTTTATTTGTTTGAGAGAGAACGTGAGCAGGAGAAAAGAGTAGAGGGAGCTGAGCAGGCGGCCCGATGCGGGACTCGATCCCAGGACCCTGGGATCATGACCTGAGCCGAAGGCAGACGCTTAACCCACTGAGCCACCCAGGCACCCATATCTTATGAGTTTTATTTAATAGGATCTGTGACATTTGGTTCATATGTATGAGTCACAGGAATGTGGTTGCTCCTTTTTAAAAATATTTTAATATATTTGATGTAGGCTCATTTGTTATAGACTTTCTCTACCTCCCACTCCTTTTATGAAGACAGATGGGCTCAGAGAGCAGCTGTGCTCATCACTGCCCATTGCCACTTAGTACTAAGGACAAAAAAGACCACGTGTGTGTGTGTGTGTGTGTGTGTGTGTGTGTATTTACAGTGACTAATTCTTACATGAACTCTATGATATTGCTGGTTGGGTACCATTTTACAGATAAGGAACTCAAGAATCAGGGAAAGTAAGGCCAAGATCACACAGCTAGAATGTGGCCGAGCTGGGACTTGAACCCATCTGACATCTAAGTTTTTCCCCCCTGCTGTGCGTGCTCTTGTCATCATGGCAACGTAGGGTTTTATAAAAGAGTATACTAAGACATCCATTGGTTTTTTTTGTATAGGATACATATCCCCACAGGCCCCCTACGCCATAAACATAGGCCTTTGAGAATCTGATAATATGGGGTGAGGTGGAGAGGCACCAGCACGTGCTCGCTCTCGGAGCTTCTGTGACCTGTGGAGAGGCTGTTCCACTTCTTGTGGGACCCGCTGTAGCCCTTCAAGGGAAGGGAGAGGTCCGGGTGGGAAAACTTGCCGGAAGGCAGCACAGCGGAGTGGAGAGAACATGGCTTCTGGCTCCAGGAAGCCCTGCTCTGTCCCCTGTAGGCAGTGTCTTTCCTGACCATCAGCCAAGTGAGGGTGATGGCACCAACCAGATGGGACTTCCGGGATGGTTGGAATTAGGTGAAATGAAGGCTGTAAACCCTTTGACATACACAGAACACTCAACAGTTGTTAGGTACGATTGAAAAAGGACTTAACCTTATTCTCTCTTTCCACAGCTTAACACACATATGCTCACTGATGGACACATACCCACAGCTGCTTGAAATTTTGCACATAGTCTCTTTCATGCTAGCGTGAGAAACCCTAAATTTATCTTTTTAAAAAAATATTATTTCTGCCTAATTTCCCAATACCTCAGCGCTCCCTCTTCTGAGTTTAGATTAAGGGCTCGAAGGATATTGGGTGCCATAGGGCCAGCCAAGCGTGAGGCCTACCTCCTTCCTGCTTGGAGGGACGGGATGGCCGTGGGGTTTGGCTCTTGTCTCCCTCTTGTGCTGCAGGATGTCTCGCTGGCTTCTCCCGAAGCCTGATCCTCCAAGAGGACAAAAGTCTCCTCATACTTGGAGGTTTGACGAGCCTGCCAGTGCCTAGAACCTGGCGCCCTCAGCCACTGGAAGTGGCAGAAGGTTTTGTCTCTCTGTGGAGTAGCCCAACCCTTGTGTTCTTTGTTCTCTCTTGACAGAACCAGCTTCTTGCAAAAGGCCTGTTGTTCGTGGAGGAGAAGATTAAGCTGTGTGAAGGCAAGTACAAGGCAGCCCTCGTACAGCAGGCTCTGTGACTCAGCCTCTGGTGTTTGGACAGCTGAAATGCTTCTGTCCAAAAGTGGCGGGCTCCAAGGGAGTGATTCACGCTGACCGTGTCTCCTCCAGCCAGGCGGCGGCAACGCGTTCGCCTGCAGTCGGCCGCTCGTGGCAGTGCGAGTCCAATCCATATTTTGAGAAGTCCTGTGGAATTGGGGTGGTCTTCTCAGAGACCCTGTTGAGGGTTCTCACCGGGTGCGTGCTGGCGGTCTCCTGGGAGGGGATTAATTACACTACAGATCCTTCTGGTCTGATCCAGGCTATTCTCAATTGGCCTTTTTCATGTTTCTTGAGGTTTTCTATGACAGGAGGCCCCTACCCATTTGGGGGACTGTATACCGGCAGGTACCTGCTGAATGAGGTCTAATTTGATGGGCAAAGGAAGGTTCTTGGACTTAAAACGTTTTAGAGCCCATGGGACAGGATGGAGAGGCACCAAATGGAGATGGGAGGCAAGACCAAGCCAAGAATTGGGGACCAAGGCAAGAATTGGCCAACCCCGTGACTCTGGATCCTAAGAAGCTGGATCTTGATCTTAGCTCACCACCTGTTGCTTGGGGGACTTTTTGGCAAGTTTCTAGTTTCTTTGAATTTTTTAAAAATCATTTTTAAAGTGATATGATTTTGAAAGGGAGTGTAAGGAATATAATTGGTGTAACACCGTTACCTGGCATGTAGTAGGTCCACAGACGGGTTGTTTTTTTTTTTTTCCTACTCTAGCCTAGAAACTTCTACCTGGGGAGCAAATCTACTACTACAGATTTACTACTGGACACAGATGGGCAGGAGGGTGTACCTTTTTTTTTTTTTGCCCCCTCACGCATGCAGGGAGGAGGGGCAGAGAGAGAGAGGGAATCCTCAGCGGCTCCACACCCGGTGCTGAGCCTGATTCGGGGCTCGATGTCACAACCCGAGATCATGACCTGAGCTGAATTCAAGAGTCAGATGTTCAACCCATGGAGCCACTTAGGTGCCCCCTGCCCCCCTGGCCAAGGGCTTATTTTTAAGTGACTGGCCTTAACGAGAAGAAGCCTGTGCCCCTTTTGCATGTTGGGGTCAGGCTGGTACACCAGCGTGGGAGGTGGCTGCCTCAGAAAGGGAGGGAAGAGAAGCACATGGTCTGTGGCCATGGTATTTGCTTGGAAGTCATTTGGGGAGTTATCACAAGCTCCTGGAAACATGGAAAACCAGCTTCATGAAAAGGATATCGAGCAAAACCGGAGCTGTATGGTGCTTTCCAAGGGCAGTTCAGGGCCTCTCATTCGAGTGATGCTCACCGTAAACACATTTGGAGTGAAGGCTCAGGAATGCCGGTCATCTGAGGTTCTGTGCCTCTGCCCCCCAAGGGCACTACAGGGCACTGGGCCGGGCATTCTCTCTGGGTCCGCTCTCATCCAGGCATCTGAGCGGCCCTACTGCACAGCCAAGGGGCCTGTGGAAAACCTGTAAGGGCCTTGCCTGTCTTCCGAACATCCCCACTTTTTATGTTACGTACTACACCTCCAAGAAATATTTTATTTGGCTAAAAGGATCTTCTGACTATATTTTTTTAAGATTTTATTTGTTTATTTGACAGAGATCACAAGTAGGCAGAGAGGCAGGCAGAGAGAGGAGGAAGCAGGCTCCCCGCTGAGCAGAGAGTCTGATGCAGGATTCTATCCCAGGACCCTGGGATCATGACCTGAGCCGAAGGCAGAGGTTTTAACCCACTGAGCCACCCAGGTGCCCCGGATCCTCTGGCTATAAAACGTAGCTTGGAAACCATGGATAGGATCCATCCTGTCCCGGAACAGACCTCCCTGTTTATGCACCTGCAGCATAACAGTTGCAGAACCAACACACACAGCTCCTCTCCGGGCAGGCTCTGTCACAGTAATTCCAGTGACATTTCCCCAAGCTTTAGCGACCTTGACCGTGAGGAGTTTCTCATTCCCCTTCTGTAGACTTGTGGCGATCTAAACTCCCGTGGCCCATTAAGATGACAGTGTCTGTAGGGTGTCCATCTAGAACCTTCCATCCAGTCACCCTTCATCTTTGCAGGAAGCTGAGTCCTCTGGGCTGTTTTCTGAAGGTGAAGTCACCTCCTTGTAACTCTCTTTCCCGGGGCTACCCTGTTTTGTTAGCCTGTGTCTGTCTGATGTTCTCCTCTGAATGCTTTCTAAAACGTCCATTACTCTGTGAAGTTTGAAGGCAGCAATTAGACCCAGGTTCCCAGGAGAGGGGGCTTCCTGCTGCTGGGTGGAAGGATTGCCTCGTGTGCCGACAAGCGTTCCGTCTTGGTGGTGGAGGGGAGTCAGTAGGCACCAGCACTGACCTGCAGGGGTCCCCTTCCTTTCTTCCATTTCCAGAAGGCCTCTGCTTGTCTGCCTCGTGGAAGGCTTAGGATACAGGCCATCAGTAAAGGGGCTGGAGGAGCCCTTTCTCCTGGGAAGGACATTATCCAGGTGTTGGGTTCACCTTATTCTTGGGTACCAGGATGAGAGCTAACATCTCGGATGTTCTTTTTGACCTCCTCGACCCCTCCCTGCTGTAAACTAGCATAGCCTGCGTTTGAAAAGATCTGTGCATTCAGACGTTGATTTTTGGTCAACTACGTACCAGGCGCTTTGCTAGGTGCTGGGGACACCGCTGAACAAAGCCATTGTAGGATTCCAGGCCCTGGTGGAGCTCCTGATGATGGTCCAATCATCATCAAATATAATTGCAATAGGTACCAAGACTATAGTCCGTAGGGGGAAGGTTTGACCAGAGGTTGGGACTTTGCAATAGAGGCAGTATTGGAGCTAAAACTAGAGGGACAGACAGATGTAAGTCAGGCAAAGAGTGGGGTGGGGGCTGGTGAACAGTCTAGGCAAAGGGACTAGCACATGCAAAAGCCCTGTGGTGTGAAGGGTCATGGTGAGCATTAAGGACTGAGGTAAAATCCACATAGTAGGGCCCCAAAGTCAAAGGGAAAGGTCAAAGGTAAGGTTGTGGAAGAAGGAAACAGACTCCTGCCCTTGCGCACCAGAATGTCCATTTTGTAGAGGTTTTCTTGATCTAGGAGCAAAGGAAAATGTCGGAGCGAATTATTTAGCCCTGTTCTGTCCTGTCCCATATTTGGATTAAATGGTAACCTCCTTTTACTCACTGGCCTTAGCATCTGGGAAAACCTGTACACTTGATCCTTGCCATTCATTTACTGAAAGGTTTCTAAAAATGGATTGATCGATCTGTCTGGCGTCGTGCTAAGCACTAGAAATAATAATGGTGAGCGGGTCAGACAGGGCTCATGCGCTCATTCCCGTTCTAGTGGAAGGGACGGAGAAGTCAATAAGCCATTACAACCAACTGTAATTAGCAGTCCAGGAAGGAAATTAAAGGGTGCTATGGATTTGCATTCCCCCCCCCCCCCTTGTGTGTTTCTCTCTGACCTTTCAAACTGTGCACATCTTCGGCCCTGCTCACTGCTAGTTATGCCCTTGCTCTGCTCTCTCTCCCAACCACTGCTTTTATTGTCCATTAAATTAATAGGCAGAAGATGCTAAATGAATCTTTCAAGATCTGCTCAGTGGAACTGGCAGTGTTTTGCCAAACGCATCTCTCGGTGTCTAATCTTGGCTGACCCAGTTTCTCTGCCTCTGATGAGCAAAGACAGTGCTCAATCAGCTCTGTCATCTAGGTCATTAAAAAGCAGCCACTGTGCGGGCCCCTCTCTCTGCCCATACCCGCCTTCCTGCAGGTGCAAAGTTCCTGGCACTGCCTTCCGGTGGCATTGGGGTGACCCGTGTACAGGCAGCCCGGGACTGGTGCCTGACCACGGTCAGCCTTCTGGGTCCTGGGGGTGAGAGTAGGCACAGTATCAGGTGGGTCCTGTGTCTCGCGGGTGACCACTGCAGAGTGTGCGGTCTATGTCCCACCGTCCACCTGGCCTCTGGTTATTGCAAACCAGTGGGTGGAAGTGGTACTTTCTAGGCCCTTCTTTCTCCTCCTTGTACTGATAGCTCGAATCCAGAATTTAAAAAACAAAAAAACCAAAAACAGTGTTGTCATGATTAGAAAATGAAAACAATAAATAACTGTGCCCATGATCCTCCCAGATTAACTCTGTCAAGAGCATGGGTTCTGGCATCCCAGCTCTGCCTTCTAGCTGTGTGATGTTGAGCTAGACCCTTGGCCTCTGTGAGCCTATAAGATGAAGTCATGGAGTTTACTCCTGAAATGGCCTATAGATAATTAGTTTAGCACAGTGCCTGAGAATGTTGTAACCATTCCCATGATGGCACCAATTGTCATGTGATTTCCAAACTTCAGCTCCCTTTTCTGGCATGGGGGATAGAAGACATATTTGTCTATTTTCCGTGAAGTCTTCCCATCTAATCCCACATTTACTTGTAGTAATGCCTCCTAGGGCAAATGTAGATAATGAGCTGCTTCGGTCCCCCTGTCCCCCTGCTGCGTTTGACACGGGACTGTCTCTAGCCTGTCCTGCAAGTAATGACAAATTCTTTTCTTTCTTTCTCCCCTCCCATCTTCTCGCCCTCGTGTAGGTGAAAATCGCATTGAGGTTCTGGCTGAAGTGTGGGACCACTTCTTCACTGAGACTCTCCCCACCCTGCAGGCAATATTTTATCCAGTTCAGGTCAGTCTCACTGAGGAACGACCTCCTGCCGGTCTCGGCGCTCTGTCTCCTTCCTCGGCCTTTGGCCAGCTGGGGCCTCCTGGTGAACAGGGCAGAGGCAGTACGCTGGGCGCCTGAGTTGGCTAAGGACTTCGGCGCTCTCTGGAGGGCTCTCTGGTCTATGTTTGGCATCTAACCTCAAGCAAAGGGAGAGTGCCCGCTTAACCAGCAATTTGTAGGCTCTCGTCACACTCTTGGTTTTGAGTCTGCCTGTATATTCTTGGAGTGGTTTGTTTCAGAAGTAGAGAAGATGGGGCAGGGAGACTTTTTTCTCTTTTCTTCCCCCTCCCTTTCTTTGAAGCCCATGGATGCTGTTGTCCCAGATTGTGGGAAGAGAATCACGTTGCTTGCCTTCCTTAAAGGATGGATGCCTGAAGCTGAGTAGCCACAGGAGGGAGCAGAAAGGACACTGATGTCCATTGGTAGCTGGGCTTGGGCAAACTCGATTCACTTCTCTGCGCAGAGCTCTGTTTCATCTGTAAAATGTGGGACTTTCAGCGAAAAATGAGCAGCATCTCCTTAGTATTCTTATTCTGTGACTGGAGCTTATTCTAACACTTGAGTTGACTTCCTCCACCTTCTTGCAGAGGCTGATAACAGGACTGGTCACTGCCCGGTCAGAATGGACACCCCTGCAGTCAGGTTGACTGATAGATGGTTCTCTCCAAGATTCACATCTCCATCCTCCATTTATCCTGCCCCTGGTCTGCCTGCTGGGGTGAAGGTGCAGATCTCATGGGGGCTTTGTTGAAGGGTGGGTGTGGGGCCCCGCAGCAGCACAGCCCTTGGCCATGATACGTGCTGGACATAAGGGCCCACATGCTTTTCTTGCTGCAGATGGTGTTGTATGGGAACTTGGAATTCCGTTAAATATGTATCAATATCTAAAAACTGGGAGGTTATGACTACAGAGTCCATATCCCATTTCTGGCCTGCCCCGAGTAGTTCCAGGAAGAGCTCTGGCCGTTAGCTCACTGCTCTCTTCATCCCCCCATCAGCTCCATCCTCTGAGAGGGTTTGGAGTGTGTATGGGGTCATTTCAGCTCCGATCCCCACAGATGTCCCCCTCCCGGTAACGGTCACTGCTAGGCCCGTGTTGGGTCCTAAGAAGACCAGCCTGGGTGGTAGCGTGGCCAGAGTTACCAAATAATATTATAGGATGCTGAGTTAAATTTGAATTTCAGATAAACAATGAATAATGCAAAATCTAGCACATACTTCTACTAAGAAATTATTCACATTCAACTGGACATTCTCCGTTTTATTTGGTGACCCCATTGGAGGGGGTGTGTACACCTGAGCATCTGTCTTAGGACCCCATGAGCACGGAATTCCCAGGTGTGGGTATCCAGATGGGTTAGAAAGGGAGTGTGGCATCTGAGTGGGCATGGCCCTGGTACGGTCACCGGATGGCCAACAAGGGCCCTCACTGACATATATCCAGGCGGGATCCCAGTTGTGCAGGTCTGGGATGTTACCAGCTGCTTCTCTTGGAAAATTACAAGCTCCAGTGATAGTTGACTTGCCCCTGTCCACTCCCTGTCTCCCACACAGTTTCCCAAGTGCTGCTGCTGACCCAGACACCCCACCGTGAGAGGCCCAGAGTTCGGGGTCCTCGTTGCATATAGTAACACACCGAGATGTCTGTCAGGTTAGCTCGATCCTCCTTAGAGCCCCCTGTCTGTGTAGCTATGTCAGACCTAGTTCCTCTGTGGACAGACGGGGTTTTGAAGACCCACTGTGTTCAAGGATGAGGAAGCTCGCCTTCATTTTCCTACCTTAGCAAGTGAAAGGAACTTGGGAGATGAAGCGAGGGTACAGATAGTTATGAGGTCAGAGGTCAGTGTGGACTGTAGCGTCTTGGAAAAGGCAAAGTTGGGGGGAGCACCGCTGCCATTGGAGACATGCGGGGAAGGCAGTCAAAGAAGGGGTATTTGACCCAAGCCTGGAAAGTGCCAGGAGCGGTTGTGTGTATCTCTGGGGACAGAAGCGGGCAAAGAGGAGGGGATGGGGGGATGACAAAAGCACTCCGTGTGTTTCTGTGAAACCCCAAGGAGTTCTAGTAAATGTAGATCTTCCTTAAGCCTTGGCGGACCTGAGGGATGAAAAGTGACATCCTGTTTCGCAGGTCCCTTCCGATCTCCTCGGCTCCGCCAAGAGCAGCCCATTTTTGGTGTGTGCTGTGTGTATACGCGCAAAGGGGAGTCTAGGAGAGAGACCCTCTTTTCTCTTTCTGCTTTGAGAAACTTTGGGAGCCCTAAAATCAAAGAGTTAAGGTTTGAGATCCGGCTCTACCCTAGGGCTAGAACCATAACTCTGGGCTCAAGGGGTTTCATGTGTGAAGCAGGTTTTATACCAGTACCTATCGGGAAGTGTGGGGATTAATCGTGTTAGTTCCATCTAAAATATTGAAAGTCCTGCCTAGCACCTGGAGCTTAGTAAATTGTCAGCTCTTAGGATTATTAGTTATTTCCACCCCCCACCTACGCCCTGCGTGGTCAGACTTGTCCCTGCATTTTCCTTCTTGGCCTGGTGCAGGCTAAGTGCTCATGTACTGAGCAGAGTTGAGGAAGCAGCCTGGGGGGCGGGGGGGGGGGTGTTGATCTTTTCTCTCGTTTCCCCCCATCTTCCTCTCTCTTCCTCCTTCCTGACTGCCCCCCCCCACCACCAAACTCATGACAGCATGGTCCCCATTTATGTGTCTTGTATCATCTTGGGTCACTCAGGCAGGTCGAGTCACGCCTTACTGTAAACGAAGCTTCCCTTGGGGAGGACCGGGGCCAAGGCTTTGACTCTTGGGCAGCGCCCCCGCCCTCCCCCAGTTCTGCATACACCTCGTCCTGTCCCTTCCTGGTGTTCTGTTCATACTGGGCGTCCTGGACCCTGTGTTGGTGGCCTGTCCAGCTGGCTCTCACCTCCCAGCGCTGCCCCCTCTCTCCTCTCCAGGGCCAGGAGCTGACCATCCGTCAGATCTCCCTGCTGGGCTTCCGTGACCTTGTGCTGCTGAAGGTGAAGCTGGGGGATGTGCTGCTGCTGGCCCGGTCCCCGCCACCCCCGTCCATCGTCCAGATGCTGCTCATCCTGCAGGTGGGTGAGGCCCCCTGGGGACATGGCCACCAGCCTGGGTTAGGAAGAGACCCTATGGGACGGGGATGGGACCGGGCGACCTGGGCACCTTAGCTCAGCTCTTATGCTAGAGTGTCGTCATTCCTGTTTCTTAGCATGTGCGTTCATTTGCTGCACCTGTGAGGCTGTGCTCCGTGCTGGGATCCCAGCTGTGGGGGGACAGGGCAGCGGGGGTCGGGGGAAGAAAACCAGGGTCCTGTCATTCAGGGAACAGACATGTTCCCTCCTCATCCGTGAGCCACAAGAAGCATGTGACAGCAAGCGTCACCTGCAGGTGAGTGAAGCCAGACTATAGTCACTAGAAGGTTGCCCAGGGGCAGGTGGGCGTCCTAAGACTACAGGTGGAAGGGAGACCACGTCAGACCCCAAAGCTGCCAGCCTGTCGCCACCTGCTGGTCTTTCCCTGTCTCTGCGACGCCACCTCTGCTGACCCTGCCCGGTGTCTCTTGGACCGCATGTCTCTGTCTCTCCCCCTCCCTCTGCAGACTTGCGTTCATTTCCTCGGTTTGCACGTGACCAAACGTGGCATCACACACGCAGCTCACGTGTTTCCACCGAGAAATGACCCACATGGTTGCCTCTTCCTCCCCATTCTGAATCAACAGTAGGAAGATGAGCTAGGTACCGGGTGCAGGCCCAGGACTTTGTGTGGTGTGTTCTGAATCGGATCATCCAGAGGATTACTCTGTAGGTAGTCGGTGTTGCTATTCCCATTTCCCAGGTGAAGAAACAGGAACCCAGGACATGTGTGCTGGTCCAAGGTCCCTCAGTCGTAGGATTCAGAGCTGTGTCCACTCAGGGGAAGGCACTGGATTGGTCTAGCCCCGGCTACCCAACTCTTCTTTGCCAGTCAGCTGTGACCTTCAGTCAAGTATATAAATATGGCCTCAGGGAGCCCAGTCCTATGGGTGCACAATTCTCACGAAACAGAGATGTGGGGGCACCTGGGTGGCTCAGTGGGTTAGAGCCTCTGCCTTCAGCTCAGGTCATGATCCCAGCCAGGGTTCTGGGATCAAGCCCCACGTCGGGGTCTCTGCTCCCCGTGGAGCCTGCTTCCTCCTCTCTCTCTGCCTGCCTCTCTGCCTACTTGTGATCTCTGTCTGTCAAATAAATAAATAAAAGAAAAAACAGAGATGTGGTCAGGGAACTCCCTGCAAAAGATGGCTCCAGTGTCTCCATCTCTGTAACAAGTTCAAATGTCACAGCATCAGGTCTGAGCTGTTCCCCAGGGCAGCCGGTGTCACCCTTGCTCGGGCTAGCGGTGACCCCACTGCCCTACAGCAGGCATGGGGTCTGGTCTCCTTCTCCCCCAGCTGCTGTTCTCTTCTGGGTCCCTGAGCTGGGCCGCCCATCTTCTCCTCCTTTCTTGAAATCCCAGAGGAGCACGAGTTACCCAGTAAGATGAGGATATTCGTCATCAGCTAGAGAGCCAGGTCGGGTGTTTTCTGGGCAGGAAAGAGAAGGGGGAGGGTCTGGAAAATATGGGGAGGGTTCGTGTCTGAGAAGCATAAAGTAGAGCTTGCATCCCGAGTGAGGAGTCTAGAAAATGACCCCTTTGGGGTTCAGATGGGAAGATTGGGAAAGAGAAGTTGGGCTCTCCCCCTTCTTATTTCCGTTTATGCTGTTTTAAGGATGAGAGGTGATTTTTTGTTGTGGGTATTGTTTTTGTTCCTTGGAGGGAGACTGGGGGTGAGGGCCCCCACCTGCCGATAGCAGCCCAGGAAGGCCTCTGTCTGTGCTCATGAAAAACATCCACCACGTTCCCACATGGGACAACCCAACAGCCATATCGGAAAGCTGCCATCATCCGCTTGCAACCCTGCAGGGGTTGGCCTGCTTGCCTAGGAGACACTCCCTTCACCCACCCTCGTCTCTAGCCTGAGTTGTTCTCCATGGGGTTCCCGGTGATCTTAGGAGAATGGCCTGATCTGTGTCCCGGCCTCCGGTCCTCCCACCTCCCCGGCCTCACCTGGAGCCTCTGGTCACACTGGTCCCTTTGCCTCCCCCTGCGGCAGCAGAGTCTTTGCACTTGGGTTCCCTCTGCTGAGAACACTGTCTCCCGGGGCCTGCAGCCACCTTCCAGTCAAGACAGGTCTGTCCGTGTTCTCCTTCCTCTTGTGCTTTCAGCACCCAGCACGTGGTGGGCACGTGGTAGGCATGTGGTAGGTGTTAATGAAACATGTCCAGTGAGGGACGGTGCCGCTAGCGAGAGCCTGAGCGGGACTGACCCCAGGCCTCTGGCCTCCCTCCAGTCCCCTGATGGTGACCATCGTGCAGAGATTTCTCTCCTGGCCAAGGGGAGGAAGTACAGAGAAGCTCCGTGGTTGTGACAGGTGTCTGAGAAGCTCCGTGGTTGTGACAGGTGTCTGGAAGTTGGGCAAGGGGACAGTCCCTGTTTTCCTGTTTTCAGAGTTGGTCAAGCAGCTTAAGGTCACATAGTAATTTATAAGAGAGTGAATCTGTCATCCATCCCTCAGCCCTTGGTCTTTCGACCTGCCCAGCTGGCCTTGCTCAGGTACCACAGCCTCCCTCCTGCAGTGCCCCAGGGCCCTGGGAGAGACCGCAGAAGCTTCTAAGATGGTCCACTGTCCTTCCCGTCATTTGGCGCTATTTCTCGGAGGGTCTCGTGGGACGAGTCCTGGCTCGTGTTCTTCCTCTCTCTGGAAACTGTAAAGCCCAGAGCTGGGAATGTGACAGGAACGAACAGGGATCCTTGGCCCGTCCGGGTCTATCTTCCTGAGCAGCAGGAATGAATGCTCTGGGTCTGAATGCCCTGGGACCATGCCCACTGCAGGAAATTGGGGCCCCAGTCATTAGAATTGCTCCCTTCTCTCCCCAGGCCTTCTCTCCCCAGGCTTGCTCCAGTGCCACGAGATCTGGAGCTGATTTCTCCTCGCCTGACCCTCAGGCAGGGAAAAGAGCCATTCCTCAGGCCTTCAGGTCTCCCTTTTTCGCTGCTCTTCCAGATGTCCCGGAACAAGCCCCTCCCTCCCCAACACGTGCAAGGGGCTGCCAAGTTCCCTGCTCTCTGGGTGGCACGCTTCTGTCCCCAGGCTGCCCCAGGGAGAGCTGAGCCTGAGATCTGGTTCCTCCTGGCAGGTGCTGCCAGGTCCTGAGATCATCCTGGGACAGTGCCTTCCGAGGGGCACCCGTGCAGTCACCCAGGGTCCTGTGCCAAGCAGGGTCCCATGCTCGGTTTACTCTCTCCCACCGCCGTCTTGAAATGCCTAGTAATTTTTTTGCACAAGGGACCCCACCCACATTTTCATTTTGCGCTGGGCCAGCCTGGCAGCTGCGCTGAGTGCTGTGTGCAAGTCAGGTTGTCTCTGGGTGCCCTGGGAGAAAACTGTCTGGCTCCAAACCATGCGCTTGTTACCCATTTTCGCCCCACCTCTTGTCTCTTCCCCTTTCTCCGTTGTCCCTCTCTTGTTGAGTCGAGAGAAGGCTTAGGGCTATATAAGGCAGAGGAGAAATAGCAAGGAGGGAAAAAATTGAAGGAAAAAAGAAGTCTCCTCAGCTCTGAACACCAGTCGAGTGGTTTTGGGGCTGAAACTGCCCTGGTTTGAGTCCTGAGTGGTTTCCAGGGAGCCTGAGGAAGTTTCCCCTCTCCCTTCTGCAGCCCAGAGGAGTCCCTTCCTGGCTGAAGTGCTTTCCCCTTTCATTTCCACTGCTGGATTTTACAGGGCTTCAGCCCAGGCCGAGGGCCAGGTGTCAGAACCCAGGGGCCATGAAAACCCTCCTGCCTCCCCCCTCCCACCCCCGTGCAGTGCTGGGCAGCCTTCACTGCAGCCTGTTTTTTCTGCATGTTCTCCCCTATGACCCCCTCCCATCCCCAGTCCTGAGTCTTCTGCCCTGTAACCCCCTTCCCCAGCCTCCTTTGTGTTTGCTTAAGCCAACCCCCGCCTCCCTTCCACCGCCCCCAGCCCTCCTGTCTCTGGGGGAAGGAGCTGACACGGGCCAAGTCAGCCGGCATCCAAGGGAACCTCTGCCTCACCCAGCCATCCCCAGCCTGTGGGACGGGCTCTTCTGGCTTCATCCTCCCACCACCATCTTTTCCTCCAATCCCCCCAAACTCCAGCAGTGTGGGGAGTTCCTACTTTTTAAGTGAAGGTGATGTACCCTCCCTTCCGATTTGAGACTTCGGTGGGACATCCTGTTGGGCTGAGCACAGCTCTGCTCCCCTCCAACTCCTCGACACCCAGCAAGGCTTTGAGTCCTTTGCAGAGAGAAACTGGATTCCCTAGGAGTCTGCTGGTCTTCTGGAGAACCTTGGTCACTTCTGGTCTCCTTTTTTGGTTTTGACCATGGTCATTGGTGTTAGTTGGCGTTTGCCCAGGCTTAGCCCTGACAATGCCTGTCGTTGGGCTTTTGAAACTGACTCTTTTATCTTGATGCCAAACTCTATTCCCCATTCTTCTCTAGCCTCCTTAGCAAGTCGCAGTAAGATGGGCTCAGAGCCAAAGCAGCCTGCATTCCAGTCCTGGGTTACACGAGTCCTCTGGGTCTTAACTTTCTCGTTTGCAGAAGGGAGATGATGGGGGCATCTGGCTTCTTGCATTGTTGAGCGACCTCTGTGCTTTGGTCCACGTAAAGTGCTTATGCAAAGAGCCTGCCGAATGTGAAGCAGCTACTGTGAGAGTGGGGTGGGACGATTGTGGTTGGGATCAGCCAGACCTCAGCCCTGAGCTGGCGTGTCCCGTCTACCCTGCGTGGCTGGGGCCCGGTGGGAGGAGATGCCTCGGGGACACAGTTCTGATCACTGTGACCTGTGGCAAGTGACTCAGGCTTCGGGCCTCGGATTCCTTCATTCCAGCCACGAGGATGCTGCCTGCTGGTCTCCCCACTTTGAACGTAGCAGGAGGGCAATCGGGATTTGCTGGCTGGGTGCCAGCTGGCCCTGGACGCTTTTGACTGACCTTTGTCTCTCTCGGCTGTTTATTTCCAGAGTGTTCATGAGCCCACGGGCCCCAGTGAGGGTTATTTGCAGCTGGAGGAACTGGTGAAGCAAGTGGTGTCTCCTTTCCTGGGCATCAGTGAGGACCGCGGCGTCTCTGGTCCCACGTACATGGCGGGTAAGGGGCAGGCTCTTGGGTTGTGGGGATCCCTGTTGAGAGCTGCCAGCGATGTCGTCCTGAGCCTGGAGGGTGTCGCAAGCTCTTTGCTGCTGCTGTGGGTCCAGGCCGATCTGCGCGTGTTAATCAGTTGTGTTTCCCGCTGGCCTGTGTTGCGGTAACCTCCCTGCCTTATGATCCCTCCTGGGGGACTGATGCTGCGCCTCTGTGGTCTTGCTTGTCTGATCTGCACTTTTGGTCAGTGGCTTTGATCTTTTCTGTGTGCCTGCGGTGTTCATTTTCCCATATTTCAGGATACAAGCCGGTGAACTGGGCTGTGGCAGGGACTTGGCCATCAGCTGGGCCTGGAGCCAGGATTAAGGATAGATTTGGAAGTTTGTTCAGGAGTACTTACTCTAAGAAGGGATGCTTTTGGCTTTCCAGTTAAACTCAGAATAATACATACTTTTGGCAAATGATAAAGGCCTGAGGTTTTCTTATACCAGGGACAGCCCTCACGTCTGGGCTATTGTCTCAGGAAGGGCAGAGAGGGAAGAAAGGGACTCTTTTTGATTGTTTTATTATTATTGTAGCAAATGTATCCTGAGGCCTCCCCCAGGGGCCGTGTGAGGTGAGGTGCTGCGGGTATACCCATGACTCAGACTGACCCGTCTCTTCCCTCTGGTGTGCACAGTTCAGGGGGGAAGTCACAAACAATAGATCACAAACAATGACTCATTTGTGTACAGGGACTCTTGGGGGTGGGGGGAAGCTCACCAGCCAAGGGGCCCTTCACCTGGACTGGGAGATCAGGGGAGGCCCCCCAAAGGAAGTGATACCTGAGATGCATCCTGTAGGATGAATTTGTGTTAATCTACCATCCCCGTTTACTCAGTTGTCCCAGGCAAAGGGAAGGATCTTTGGGAGGGCTCTGGGGTAGGGGGAGTAGGGAACAGGAGGTTGGAGCCTTTGAGGAACCGAAAGACCTTCAGAGTTACAAAGTGGCCTGTGTTCGGGGAAGGCTCGGCCACAGACTGCCTCTTGGACAGGCCCTCTGCCGGGTAGGCTGGATACCCTACCACAGAGTGGGCCCCACTGTACCCATTTTGCAGGTGAGGCAAATGAGGATTAAGGTCGCGTGGCTGTTGGAGCTGGGATTTCAAAGCCCCACATTGGTCGTACTTGACCAACTCTCCTAAGTGCTCCAACCTCGCCTACTGCCTACCCCTGTAAGTTTCTAGAAGCTGATGGTGATTTTTATCGAGGGACAGCTGGCCTCCCATAGATCTTCCTCCATTTTGTCTCCAGGGGAAGGGCCCTTTTCCTCAAGATACTGTAACTCCTCCTCAGAACAAGTAGGCTTTCGTGGGCTTCCAGGTGCTCGGGGCCCGGAGAGAGACGCCCATGGGGGGCTTGGCGTGCGGAGGTCACAACACCCACATTATGGCGGCCGCCCCTGCGCGCCTGGGAGATCAAAGGCCTGGGAACTGAGGGCCCCTCAGAGGCACTGAGGACCGCCTCATGCAGGCTCTGCTTCTCCGGGGTTTTGAAAGGAGCTGCCGTTGCCTGCTCAGCTTCAGGCAGCTGGAGGTGGGTGCTGGCTGAGTGGGCAGGGCCCGGCTCCTCTCCCAGCTCAAAGGGGCACCCCTGCAAGGAAAGGACACGTTTCAGCTCCCAGGGGGTGTCCACAGCTTAATCGGTCTCTTTAAGGGAGATTTCCTTCTCTGAGTGGCAGGGCCTGGCTGTCCCCGGTACAGACAAGAAGGCCGGGAAGGTGGGGGGCAGCCCCGGTGTGGGTAGCGGTCTCAGCTCCCAGCCCAGTGTGTGGCCTGACCCCACTGGGGACGCAGCTGACGTGCTTGTCTGAGGTTGGCTCTGGAGTCTGGTGGGAGCTTATCGAGGAAACGCTGTCTGCCCAGGGGACTCAGCACAGCCCAGCGGCCCCTGCGGTCTCTGTTCTGCCCACACCCAGTCCTGGGAACCAAAACATTCCCCCCAGAAGGCAGAAGCGTCCTAGGCCACTCCTGTGAGTCATGAGCAGGGAACAGCCATAAGGAGAGAGGCGGGGCCGGCCACGGAAGGAACTTGGCCTTGAAACCACAAGGGCTGGGCTTCTGCTGTGTGGCCTGGCATGAGTTACTTGAGTCTCTGAGCAGCAGAGGGCTGAGCACAGAGAAGGAAGAAGGTGCCCTATCTCTAGGGCCCAGGCAGAGCTGATGCCGGCTGGCTTACGGGCACTGGCTAGAGGGTGGCCTGGCCTCCTTGGAATCACTCCAGAGGAGAGGCTGTGCCTCTCCCTGGGAGCCCAGACCACATCCTGGCCCTTGCCATGCTGTGTGGTCCTGCCTGATGACCTGTCAGTCTCCCCCACAGACTGTCAGCTCGCTGGCAGCGGGGAGCGTGTGTAACCCCTCGGACCCCAGGCCCCAGCACGGCTCTCGGCTCTGAGGGAGCGAGTGAGTGAATGTCTGGGTTCTGTCCGTCTGCCAGTCTGGAACCCGCCCCTCGGAAACGACTCCTCTTCAGGACTTCTCCTGACCTGCCAGCGAGCTCCTGCCTTTACCTCTGCCCTGCCATTGGTTGACCGTGTCTGTTTTTAATTCCCTCACAGGTCCCGTACAGTATTGTATTAATTCCAGGTGTACAGTAGAGTGATTCGGTAATTCCGTACTCATTGACCTTGTCCAAACGGTTACTCGTGAGCAGGCTTCCCAGCGGGCACAAGCGGGGGCTCCACCATGAGCCCTCAGCATGCACCCTGCTTCCATCACTAACAGGCTGCAAAGTCGTTCAGCATCTTGACTTCAGGTTCCTTTTCTGCAAAATGGTCAGGAGACGAGCATGCCGATGAAGAACCTCCTTTTGTGATACAGTACCCCGCCCACAGTAGATGCTCAGCTAGTGACGGCTGCCAGGACCCGACCCCCACCGCACACGGGCACACACATTCACGCACGCGCACTGGGCTCAGGCCCCTGTGGCAGGCCCCGGGGCAGGTTCACATTTCTCCCTCTCGGCAGTGACTGCAGGGTTTTGCACATCACAGTTCAGAGTTTCTGTTGAAGAAGGGGGCAGGTGTCCCCGGGGGGCTGCCCCTCACTGTGGCTCTAGCTCTCTCAGCAGCAGCTGAAGTGGCCTCTTGTCTTTGCTCCCTGTTAAACCTGCGAGGACTTTGGGCTTCTGGGATAACAGCAGGAGAGAGAGAGAGAGAGACAGGTACCGTCCAGGCAACCGTCTGAAGCACCTTTCCTGGCTCATTCTGCTGGGCTGGGGCCCCTGGAAATCATCAAGCAAATGGTCATTTCCTCCAGAGAGGCTGTGTGTGTCCACCGTCTGGCCCCCAGGCCCTCAGCTTACCCTGTGTCCCGGGCCCAGCCTTAGCTCCTGCTCTCTCGTCTTCCTGCATCTGCGTGTGAGCAATGCTCACAGAATGGTCTAGCCCAGTCTCCAGCCCAGCTGGTTGAAGGTTTGGGCCACAATAGATTCTGCAACTGCCAGTCCTAGGTGCTTGCTTCTAACAGCTGGCAGGAGACAAACGAATTGTTTTTAAGGGCATTTTTTTTAAAGGATGGTTCGTTAATGGGATCCTGGCTTCTTTCTACTCTTCTGGTGCCTCTGTCTTATAATTAATTGATTTTTGTGATCATAAAGGTAATACATGGTTATTGTCACACAGTGGGAACATAGAAACGTTGAGGGTATGAGCACCCGTGCTCCCAAGAGAACCTCGGCCAATGCTTGACATGGATTCTTCCTTCTCGGTTGCTCCTTGCCATTTTGTCTCCTATTTGTTCTTCCCTGAAGAGAAGAGCCGCTGACCCAGTCTCTCCCGGCCAATACCAGCCTCTTGTTTGGCACCTCCTAGGGGATAGTATCTGCTGTTCGTGGCGTCAGAGAGGAGTGCCTCTTCTGAGGCCAGCAGCAGAGCCCTGAGACGCAGTAGCATGCTGTGGGGAAGGTCTGGGCACTGCCGTTCACAGCCTACGAGCATTGGGCTGAGCCTCAGTCTTCCTCATCTGAACAATGGGAAGAGTGAGAGTAGCCCAGGTGTTTCAAAGGGAGATTGGGACCCAGCAGTGAGAAAATGGATGGGAACACTCTGCATATCATTCTTTGGTTTTGAGAAGTAATTATTTATTACCTGCCGGCTCCCTTGGGGCTCAGAGCCAGCAGACTTGGTGACTCAGTCCTAAGGCTTAGGATTTCAACCTGTCTTCACTGAATGTGCATCGAGGTGTACGTGTGGACCTATAGAACTGTCCAGTGACAGGAGCCACCGAGAGCCTTGCAGATGGACACGCCCATCTAGGAGCGTGAGCTCCGGAAGGGACAACAGAGCGTGTCTGGATCCTGCAGATCCATGGCAAGAGCCAAGAGTGAACCAAAGGAGAGTGGGCCGTGTGTCCCCAAGGACAGTCTCTGAGCCACACGGTTTGCTCTCCCTCTAGAATCTAGGTCTTCCCCTGGGATCCTGTCCATGTACAGGAACACCACCCTGTCATGCTTCTCCCCTGCTGCCCGCGGCCTCCCCCTGCTGAGAAAGGGATGGGTTTCTTTGGGGATCTTCGGGGTCTCAGGGACATGCAAGCCGTGGAAACCCAGGGCAGATGAGATAGGGTAGGCAGCTGGATGGCTGGGGAGGTGTGCACTGGTAGAAAGAGGAAGGTTGAATGGAACCCACTAGGTCCTCGGGCCTCCATTCTCAGTCCCCTGTCTCCCTGGGGTCCTCTAGCCGGCCTCTGACAGATGCAGTGCTGATGTGGGGGGAAGAGGTGGGGTGCCTCTTAAGGAGCATGGGAGGTAACTGCCCCGAGACCGAGGGGATGTAGGCTTGTTGTTGCCCCAGCTTTCCTCACTTCTAGCCTCTCGGGCTCCAACCCAGCGTAGATCCTGCCACGTGCATGTTCTGGAGCACAGCTTCCAACCTACCCCGTCCCCCACGGCTTTTCTGATCACAGAAGCTTCCGTCTGGCTTTCGAGGGCCCTCTTGCTTGCTTGTACACGTCTTCCATGTTCTAGCCAGCCTGTGGCTGGATGGTGCCCCTGGCTCAGACCTGGCTCAGGCTGCTCCCGGGGATCAGAATGGCTATCCCTTCCCCCTTCTGGGGGTTTCACATACTGAAGGCCCAGCTCCAGGGTACGTCCTCCCTGACGCATGGATCCGCTTCGTCCTGCCTCAGAACCCCATCCACTTGGCTCGCCCTTCCCTGGAGATTCTCAGCCCTTTCTAGTTACGTGTGCCTTGTGGGGGTCTCTGGGAAGAGCAAGGTCTGCAGTGAGACCTCACCTCACTCCCAGCCATTCTGCAGCCTCGCTGTGTGCACATAGGTCAATTATCACCCCTCTGATACTCCGTTTTCTCATCTGTAAAGTGGGGCTAATAGCATATCATGACTTGAGCTCCGTTTTTAGGAGGAGTGAGAAGATGAGTGCATGGCAAGGCTCAGTGCAGCTTCTGGAATGTGGGGGGCACTCAAGCAGCGGCGGTTTTGCATTAATTCATGGCCAGGCCTCCCCTTTGGGGTCTGCCTTCACGGGGCCATCTGTGGAGCCTCACCCAAAGGCTGCTGGAACTGTGGATGACTCGAACAGAACCCTGGTGTAGGCCCCTCGGCCTGGTGGGAGGAGCATGTGGTCCCAGTCAGGATGTCCCACGGCTCTCACTTTAACAGCCGAGGTCCCCTTAGCTGGACTTGGGCTTCAGGGGCTAAGTCATCCGCTGTCACCCGAGATTCCCCTACTTCCTGCTGAATAGAGCCAGAGGGTGTCTTCTAGAAGCTGGTCCAGCCAGTGCCCAGGCCTTTAGAAGACACTGGTCGAAAGGAAACATAGGGCGAATGCAGTGAAGCTCGGGAGGCAGCTGGGAAAGAGGGGAGACACCCTAGAACGGAAGGCACCCTGGAAAGCCCTCTGGGCCCCCTGCTCTGGCAAGAGTGGGGGCCGGGGGCGCGTCCAGCAGGCACAGGTGTTGCTGCAAGAACAGCGTGTCGGGTTCCTCCCCGGCCTTCCAGCAGGTCTGTACCTCAAGCTGTTCCTGGACATGGAGCCACCACCTCCCTCCTCCCCCAAACGGATGAGTAGGTTTTGTACCCCCGTCACCCCTCCCCAGTGACAGCCTCTGCTGGTTTGTCTCTTGCAGCCAGACGCCACTCCAGGGTCCGGCCCAAGGTCACGGCCCTGAGCTACGCCTGCCCGACGACCGCCCTCAGCCGGCCCCTGAACGAGACAGCTCTGACACCCCTGACGGAGCAGGAGGGGGAGGCCTACCTGGAGAAGTGTGGCAGCGTGCGGCGGCACACGGTGGCCAACGCCCACTCGGACATCCAGCTGCTGGCGATGGCCACCATGATGCACTCGGGCCTGGGTGAAGAGCCTGGCGGGGAGGACCAGTGCCTGCTCCTGCCGCCCAGCTTCTCACCCCCGCACCGACAGTGCTCCAGTGAGCCCAATATCACCGATAGCCCTGATGCCCTGGAGCAGGGGACTGCGGGCAGCCAGGAGGACTCCGAGCTGAACTGTGCTTCCCTCGGTTGAACACCCATCCCCGGGACTTCCCAGCTCCGGCCTGCCACTGTCATGAGAATGGCTCCATCCCAGGGGTCAGTGGGGAGGGGGGCCCACCAAGGGGCTCCTCCTGGAGGCTGAGTCCAAGTGCCCCGGTCATGAACCTCTCCATGTTCATGCTGTGACCCTCTCTCTGCAGCCACACAGACCCAACTGCCTGATGCTTCCTTTCTGCTTGCTTGACTCCGGATGCTCCTCTCTGGGCTCTTCCGCCAGCTTAGTGCTGTCGGCTGCTCCCGACCATATTGCCCAGGGCCCCTGGCATGATGACAGCGGGAGGTCGGATGAGCTGCCCACAAAGCTGGCAAGGGTGCGCTGGCCCGAAGAGGACGCTGGGAAACGCCTTCCTATTACGCTTTCAGAACTCCTGGGAAGAGTTGACCCCGGCAGGTGAGGGTCATTCTCACCTGTATCCAGATCCTACAGGCCGCCTTTGGCTTTTGGTCCCAGGGGGCCACACGGCTGGAGAAACCCCCTCTTTGACAAAGCCTCAGCGCTCCGCTCTCCAGCCTCCTCTCAAGCGCAAGGAACTAACCTCCCTGGTGGAGTAGCTGGTGCCTTCGTTCCTCTCTCATTTCAGAAACTGACCATTTTCCTGCTGTGGGGTGTGGGGCCAGTAGATGCCAACCAAGTAGTCTGTTCCTGGATTTGACTTGAATTTTTTAAATGTGCATTGTTTAAAAAAAAAAAGTTTGCAAATATTTGCATGTAGGATCTTGCATTGCTCATTTCCAAGGGGGTTTGTCTTCAAACTAGAAAATAAACAACTCCCCCCTTAGGAAAGGAGCCTGGAAGTGTCTCAGGGTGCAGGCTGGGTGGTGGGTAGGGCTGGTCAGCTGCAGCGCGCTGGAAGCAGCTGGACTGAAGCCAGAGTGGCCTGTGTTCGTGAGCGTCACGGTCTACAGCACCAAGGTGGGGAGCCTCAGTTTGCCTCGAGCAGAGGGTCATGGTGAATGGAATGTCTCAGTGTTGTACAGCAGGGGAAGATGAGGGAGATGTAGTCAGGATCTTTTAGAGAGATGTTCATTCCCTGTGTTTGAAGAAGTGCCTGGAATTTCTAACATCTGAGCTCTCAACATGCTGTTTGGGGCAGCAGGCTTTGGTACTACGCTGAATCCTTGACACTGCTCCCTCCAGGTCTGGGCTCTTTGTCCACCTGGCACCACTATTCTCTGTATTTGCCTGTTGGCCCCACTGGTAACAGCTCTAGAAAAAAAGAGAAGGCTCTCCTGAATCCTTCTGGTACCTTCTAGGTGTCCTGTTAGACTTTGGAAACTGTTAATGAGGCATGAGCCAGCTTGGCTTCCAATATGGCAGGAGGTGGCTGGGAGGGAACGAGGACAGTGTGAGCTGCCAGCAGGGAAAGAGGCCTTCTAAGCATATCTGAGCCTTGACGGCACATCCCTTCTGGGCGAAGATCTGGACTATGACTAGAGTCATGCTTTGGATGGCTTGTACTTTGGAAAGTTTGTTTAAAAAGTTGTCTCATTTTCATCCTTCTAAGAGAATGCGGAAGAGAAATGTCCCAGGGAGATCTTCAGAGAATTTCAAACAAAAAAAATCATCTCTGTGTCTGCGTTGGGTGAGGTCCACAAATTGACTAACGTGCATTAGCAATCTAGAACATCTGTAAGTGACAGTGTGATGATTTCTTTGACTGGTGGTGTCTGTCCTTACTGGTACACTTAGCACTTGGGACTAGTATTTATTGATCCAGGCAGAGTCATTGATCATGCCTGGGTTTGCTTTTTTAGTTTACAACATTAATGATAAATACGCTTTTAAATGCCTTGTGTGTCTCCTTTAGGAGAACAGCAGCCGAGGGTTAAGCGTGAGCTCTTAGGTGGAGAACCGGGGGGTCGGGATAGCCCCAGTGCACGCAACGGCTGATGACTGTCAGCGGGTTTACGACGTCACCTTTGATGTCCTGCCCGATGCTGTGCAGCGCCTATTTCAGACTCTACGGAAAAAATGTTGTTGATGTTTATGGGCATTTCAGCCGTCAGAGCTGTGGCGAGGGTGACAGCTGGCGTGTTTGTAAAGCTCTTTTTCTCCTTTGTGAGGTGAAGCTAGGATCTCCTGGGGGCTGCGCTTTAATGACAGGAAGCTATCACGACTCCAAGCTCTGGGTGAGCTCACAACCCAAAAACGTTTCATGTTGTCTGTTTCCAAAATAGATTCAATAAACATCGTTTTGTACACGTCACTCTGTCCCCGTGCCGTGTGGCTTGACAGGATCTGCAAGCGCCGCGGTCCCCTGGCTCCTGGTGTGTCCTGTCCTCATGCTCTCGGCCAGCTTTTCCTACTTCCATGTCCCTCTTCCTGTCGCCTCCACTCCAGGATTCGGCAGCAGCCCTACCTCAGCCAGCGTCCCCTGGTTTTGTTTGCCATCCTCAGCTGGATTGGCAGGTCATTTCCTGGACCAACAGACTGTCTGAGGAACTTGGAAAACACCGAACAAAGTCTGGGAAGGCCAGTCATCTTCTAAAGCCAGCTTGGGCTCTCCCTGAGCATTTGACCCGGAGGGGACGCTTACCGCGACTCAAGGACTCTCTCCGTACACTCCCCTCCGATTTTGTTTGGCAGAAGGAGACTTCAGTCTACACTCTGTTACTCTCTGCATATATTTTCCCAGGATGGCTGGAGCCGAGCTGACCTGAGATTGAAGGGTTATTAGTAAGAAGATTTAACAGGGTGTGACCCAAGCTGACCGAGAACCCTGGGAGATGTAAAGCGGGACGTGGCCATTTGGGTTGAATATTCAGAGGCTGTAAGGTGGGAAAGAGCTGTGCCGCGGCAGATGCCCGTCACCGGGGCACTGTCACATTGGCTTCTGCACCTGCTCAACTACCCACCGAATGTGGGGGGGCAGCTCCCACTGTGTTGCCCGCCCTTCCCTTGGAGCGGGGGATGCAGCAATGGACAGTCAGGCAAGGGGCCTGCCTGCTCTCCTGGGGACAATCAGTGGGGGCAGGCTGGCAATCAGTCAACACAGGCATTTCTTTTTTTTTTTTTTTTTAGATTTTATTTATTTGTCAGAGAGAGAGAGAGCAAGCACAGGCAGACAGAGTGGCAGGCAGAGGCAGAGGGAGAAGCAGGCTTCCCGCCAAGCAAGGAGCCCGATGCGGGACTCAATCCCAGGACGCTGGGATCATGACCTGAGCCGAAGGCTGCCGCCCAACCAACTGAGCCACCCAGGCGTCCCAACAGAGGCATTTCAAATAACGACCAACACCCGAGGGGAGTCAAATGACAACGCAGGGGCTCAGGGAGAGGAGGGCGAGCCTGGGTCGGGTGGCTAGAGAAGTTCTCTCTGCAGTTGACTCGAGCTGGCCTTACAGTCAGCTTCTGTTGCCTGACCTGCCGTCACAAGTGACCACGGATGATAATGGCATTGAGTGGCTTAAAACAACACACATTCATTATCACAGTTCTGTAGGCTGAAGTCTGACGCGGGTCTCATGGGCCTACGATCAAGGTGTCAGCAGAGCTGTGTCCCTGCTGGAGGCTCCGGGAGAATGCATTCCCTCCCCCTTGCCAGCTTCTGGAGGCCACCTGTGTGCTGGGCTCCTGGGCCACCACCTCCAGCGTCAAAGGCAGTTACGGTGGGGGATCCCCTCTCACATGTGCATCGCAGCGGCCTATATTCTGTCTCCTTCCCTCACGTTTAAGGCCCCGTGATTCTGTCTGTCCCACCTCAACAACACAGCATGATCTCCATCTCGAGATTTCGTGGGCACTGCCTCTGCTGACCCCACTGCCAGCGTCTCTCCCGGGAGGAGAAAAGCCACCATAGGGAGTGCTGGGGGCCCCACGGAGTCGAGGCTCCAGAGGGCAGGCCGGTGCTGGTCTCAGTGTCCAGGGGCCTTCAAGCCTGACCTCCACCCACCCAGGCCAGGACTCCCACATGCACTAGAATTCTGGAATCTCTTGCTCAGATTTTTCTGTGATTTCTAATCTCACATGCTTGTCAGGGCCTCATCCTCCCGTCTGGACTTCTGCCACTGGGTACTCCCTGTATTTGCCTCCAGATGCCATCTCTCCCCATGGACGGCCGAGCGGATCTTTCTAAAACATAAACTTCTCCCAGGCTTCCAATAACATCCACACACTTGAACGTGACTTCAAGGTCCTTTCCAAGCTGGCCCCCAGCTGCCTTTGCTGCTCTGTGACTCCCTGTGAATAGGTGTCTGTCTCACTGGATGGTTCTGCCTTCTACCCCCACACCCTCCCACCTCGTTCCTGCTGCCCCCCACTCCCGCAGGCCCTGCCCACCACTTCTCCAGGTAGGAGACACGTATGCCTCTGCACGTGTCAGGTGCTATCCCAGGAAGGCAACGATATGTGGGATTTGTTTGCCTGCCTAGGGCTTAGCAATACAGAGAAAGTTCTCCAAGTCAAGTGCATTGGACGAATTAATGGGACGGTGGTAATTCTGATGGCCACTCTTTCCCTTCCACCTATTTGTACAATAGACCTTCACCCACTTTCCTTTCTCCACAGGCAGAGACCTTCCCCATGCTGCTGCCTAATCATGTTCCCTCTGAGGCTATGTGGCCCAGCAACCTGGGAATGTGGATGGGGGCCAGGACTCTGCTCTTTTCTGCAGCACCCCCCTTCCTGCTCCAGCCCGAGGCTGCCAGTCCCCTGTACAGGACTAACCCTGTGCACAGGACTCTGCTTTGCTCCTAAGCCAGCTGCTTCCTTCTGGGCCTGTTCCCTCTCTGTCTGTGGTGAGAGAGTCCTTCAAGGCCTGGAGCATGTGCCCGTTGTTGGCACACGGCCTTCTCTTTGAAGAAGTTCTCCTGCCTAGAAGTAAGTGGGAGTATTCCTGGCCAGTGTGCTTAGGCAAGAACCTCCTGGCTCTAACCCAGGATAGATCCAGCAAAAGGGAGCTTCAGAGTCTGCCCTGGTGTGCCAAGTACTATCCGGACCCCACAACAACTGTGCAAGGCAGGTAGCACCCCCATTTTGCAGATGAGGAAACCGAGGCTTGGGTTCTTTTACCCCATGTCCAGTCATCATCCTTCCTCTATCCCACGAAGTGTCCTGGCTTGGTAGAGGTTGAGTAAGCAGAACAACTAAGTCAGGGGCCTGGCCCCCTCAGCTAGCTACACGGCGAGATGGTTCCAGGGTCTCCAGAGAGTGGAGAAGCTAAGCTGCCTCTCTTGCTTTTCTCCAGCCACTTCTAAAAACACCTCATAAGGGGAGGGCGTCGGGATGGGGAAATCCCGCTTGTCTCGAACAGTCAATTTCCTATGCAGAAAAGATTTCAGTGGGCCTTTTCCTTAAAAAACTAGTAAGTTTAAATTTGGATTTAAAAATCGTATTTTAATAAGTTTAATAATTAGTATTCATTTAATAATTCAGTTAATAATGTTTTTGGAATCAATATTCAGTTTAAGATACAAATTTAAAAGCCTTTCTTAGGCTTTTAAGTTCAACTTAGAAATTTTATTATACTATATGTCCAGCAGATTTTAGCATTAATTTTGGAGGAGCCTTTAAATAATGCTCGGTCCTATTTACAAGCTTAGCTCAGCATTTCAAACACTTTTAAATACATTTATAAATTTAATATTTCTTTTTAAGTACTTCAGTTTTTCTAACAACATATAAAATCTTTGCCAATCCTAACTTCTTCTAGAAACTAATCAATTAAACTTACGAATAAGGGAAACTTTAAATGTTTTTACTCTCTACTTAAGCTTAGATGACACCATAAAAAAAATCACAAGTCTTAATTAATTACTCTATTACACATTTTCAAAAAAGATTTTATTTATTTATTTGTCAGAGAGAGAGAGAGAGAGCAAGCACAGGCAGACAGAGTGGCAGGCAGAGGCAGAGGGAGAAGCCGGCTCCCTGCCGAGCAAGGAGCCCGATGTGGGACCTGATCCCAGGACGCTGGGATCATGACCTGAGCCGAAGGCAGCTGCTTAACCAACTGAGCCACCCAGGCGTCCCTCTATTACACATTTTTAAGTGGAATTATAAAGATGTCACCGAACAGGGCCTTATTCTCTTAAATACCACATGTCTAAAATACCGACTATGCGTAAATTCCTTCCTCACATAAAAGTCTTAGCGCTCTCGTTTGTTTCTTTTAAATCTTCCCACACTTGAGTCTAAATCTTCCTGGCATGTTGGTTGTGAAGCTGTAGTCTCTCAGCTTCGGGCCTTTTCAGTATTTGGGGATGCTGGGGCTGGAAGGCTAAAACCCCTGTCCCGCTTTGTGGGGCTCCGCCTGTAGGAGGCGCTGGAGGGCAGCTGGGAGCCCTGGGGGGCGGTGGGGAGTGAGGAGAGACCAGAGACCGGCTCCTGCCGGTTTCCTGCCTTTGTCAACATCCGGGGCAGGACAGATGGGCCCAGCGGCAGCAGCTGGGATGAGTTTGCAGCTTTCCCTCAGTGCGAAGGCAACCTCAGGACGTCAACCCCTCAGACCCAGCAGCCCAGCCAGCCTGGGCCCTCTTCTAGGCCTTTTAACCATCCCCAGCTCAGGCTTTTGTTTCCCTCCTCTGAATGGTGGTACCTGCTTCCTGCATTTTCCACTTCTGTGATTTCCTCCGTGTCTCCTCTTCGCCGCTGACTTGCCCAATACCCGATTCGCAATTCTGTATGTTAAATTCTCTGTTGCACTGGTAGATGCGGCTTTTGTCCCCTGATTAGACCCTGGCTGATACACCAAGCACTCACCCAGGTTACTCCCGACCAGAAATTTCCTTGGGAATGCGACCCAGAGCCTCAGACGTGCACAGCGATTCCTCTCACCCTGACCTAAGGACCCCAGAACATCTTTTCAAGTAATTTAGGTGACTGTTCCTCACATCCTTGAGTTTACTGGTGAAGCATAATTTGACTCTTGTCAGAATCCCCAGAGACACTGGATGCTGTTTACGATTCCTTATTCTGTAACTTCATAACCTAAGAGAAGTGACCTCATAGGCAATTGTCCAATCCAATCGCCTAGTTCTTCAGTCTCCCTTCAGAAGTACGCCCCTCTCGCCAAGTCACACATTAATTTGGTTCTTACTTTCCATGGTCTTTTAGCCTACATCTGGGCCTCTGAGAAGAATCCAAAGCTGCAAATAGAGGCTTCTAAGTTCTTGCAGGTTCTCAGGGTCACATAACTTTTAACAAATGCCTAAACTTCAGTCCGATTTCAATTAAATATCTCAGCTTTGTCTGGGAGCCAACTTTTTTTTTTTTAAGATTTATTTTTTAGAGAGAAAAAGAGCACGAGTGGAGGTGAGGGAGGAGCAGAGGGAGAGGGACAAACAAGACTCCACACCAAGTGCAAAGCCTGACATGGGGCTGGATCCCACGGCCCTGAGCTGAAGCCAAGAGTTGCACACTTAACTGACTGAACCACCCAGGGACGCCTGAGGTCCAACTTATAAGGTCATTCCTTTCCCTGTTGACTGAACTAGGATCAAGTCAGTCGCCTGCCAACAGAAACTTCTGTTGCCCACTCTCAGGCAGTTTTGAGAAGGGCTCAATAAATGGAAGTAGAGCAACACTTCTGCTTCTGGCCAGAGAGGACTGGCTTGTATCAGATTAATCTTGCTACCAAGATAATGATAAAAACTGGACACAATATATAGAGCAACTGTTTGAAGGAGCTGGAGAGCACCCAGCACAAGTCTGAATGGCTGTGATCCCTGAGAAGGGTGAAATGGACAGTCATCCCGCTTTTTCCCAAAGGCATTTTCCCAAATCACGGTTGGGGTGGGGGTGGGAGGAGCGGGTGGGTGAGAGCAGAAAGCTGCCGTCTTACTGGGCTGAGATCAGAGGTGAAGGCTGCCAGAGTAGCTGGAACTTGAAGGGAGGATGATAGAGAGGAGTGAGTGAGAAATCTGCATACACATTTCCCTTGAGTTGTTGGCTGACTCCTTAATTGAGCACAGCAGAGAACAGCGGCTGGGGAGCTGGGGAGCAAAAGAGCTAAACGGATTTCAGCGGCTGCATAGTGCCGGATTTCAGCGGCTGCATAGTGCCGAGGAGTCAGAGGTGTGAATCCCGCAGAGTTGGGGAGAAGATCCGGCAAACCTCCTGGGCTTTTTGGTTGAGATCCCAGAAAAGCCAATCCAGTAGCAAGATGGTAGACAAGCACAAACGATAGCAGTCATTATGTTAAATGTAAATGGGCTAAACACTCCAACGAAAAGACCAAGATGGTCTAAGTCGAAGATGGAGAAATAACAATATGCTATTTATTAGGATGCAACTTTAAATATTGGGACACAGATTGAAAATTAAAAAGGTGGAAAAACATATACCGTGTAAACACTAGCAAAAGAAATTTGGTGTTGCTAATTTAGAGTCATGAATATCTCACAATGATAAAGGGTCGATTCAAAAGGAAGATAGAAATCATAATACTTAAATGATCACTTTTTGGTCATCAACTATATGTTAAGCACCACCCTGAGTATTTCACTGTGTTGTGTAATCATCTGAGGGCTTTTTTGAAGTCAATTGTATCATCCCCTTTAGAGGAGGAAATTGAAGCTCAGAGAGGCTGAACAATTTGCCTAAGGTCACACAACTAAGAAAATGATAGAGAAGATTCAAACCTAGTTCTGTCTGACCTCTTGCCAATGAGCTTTAATCACAGCTCTGCTGCCTGTGGTGTGTCTTCCTGAACCAGTTGGAGAGGGCCCCTGAGGGCACAAGAGTAGGTTTTAGCTCAAACGGAAGACATTCTATGGGTGCTGCTGGGACTCTGGACTGGAAACCCTTCAAGAGCAAACACCCTAAGATTGTGTCTCTCACACACTCACACTTCTGTGTAAATGCTTACTCTTCTATACACCTGATTCCCAAGAAGTACAGAGACCTTCCCATTAACGGACTACTGTAGCCCGATTCTTTGAATTTTTCGGTCTAAATTCTCAAGAATATGGTCACATTCAGGAATCACGACACCACTCCCGGTTCAGTCAGCCAGCTGCTGCTGAAGAGCGCCATCTCACCTGGTTTCAGATTTAGCTCTGCTAAGTCCTTCCTTTGGAATTGAAGGGGAGGGCTCAGCAGTTCTCAGGAAGAGAGACTCACCAACTGCAGCTGAATCCATGCATATGTGGGTGGGTGGGAACCAGAGCAGAAAACCACCAGAGAATCCTTCTCAAGCCACCGCCAGCTCTGGTCTTCACCTCAAACACAAGATGTCTGAGGCAGAGGACAGGCGGCAGACTCATGCAGAAGAGGCTGGGGAAGCCCCGGGAGAGAGTGGGGGACAGATGGGCTTCTCGTCAGGGTAGGAGGGGAAGCTGGAGGAAACCACGAAATGAAGTGTTCTCCAAAATGGACAGTCTAAGCGGGAGCCCTCTCTGCCTGTGAGCTACCAGGGGGACACTTTCTCTCAGGGACGATTGTCATCAACTGCCACTCCTCTTACTACCTGGGCAGGCACCACTGGAAAAGCCTACAGAGAAAACAGACTGAAGTTTGGGGCATAATGTGCTGTGCTGATGGACAGCCAGAAGGACGCAGGGGCCCTGTGTGTCTTCTAAGCTTCTAGAACTCCAGGGATAATTCTGTAGCAAGTAACTACACTAACCACATTTAATACTTATTCAGGGCCTGCTATGGCCAGGTGCCATCGTAGTCTTTGCTCCTTCTCTATTATCTCATTTAAACCTTATAACAACCCAGTGAGGTAGACACCATTATTATTCACATTTTACACATAAAGAATCTGGAGCACGGGGAGGATGAATAACTTGCCCCAGGCCTCAGAGCTAAGTGGATGCCAGAATGTGAACTCAAGTAGTCCAACTCCAGAGGCCTCGCTTTTAACCACTGTGGTAAACTCTTCCTCTGCTCTTGGAAAATGTCATCTAAATTACCAAGCAGAATTACAGCCACTGGGAAAAGCAGGAGCTTGCTGGGGGGCCCCTTGGAGCTCCTGGTTTCCCGAAACGAAGTAGTTCCACTCGAGGGCAATGCCCTCTGTGAGGCTCCCCGCCAGTGTGTCAGAGCCTCTGTGAGGCTAGGTTCCCAAAACCTGCCACTTGAGAGCCAGTGAGTGCGTGGTAAGGGCCCGACTCCTTGGAGAGCACAGAGGCCACTAGTGATAGTTTAAAGTTCTGTCACCCCTCACACTGAGGGCAGTCAGACCTTTGTCCATGCCTAGCAAAACTAGCTGGGTGACCTTTCCCAAGTTGCTTTCTTCTGTGAAATGTGGCTGATTTTGCCTGTCTTGCTGGATTAGAGGAGGAAAAAACCCATATGCACACACAAATACACACACCCATATACACGCACATACTTACACACACATACATATGGCATAGGAAAGGTTTAAGCTGTCTCTGGGTTAGGTGAAATCATGACTGTTCTTGGTAGCATTATACATAAAACCAAAAACCAAAAACAACCTCAGCATCTATCTATTGATGAATGGGTAGACAAAACGAGGTATATCCACACAGTGAAGTTCTATCTGGCAATAAAACAGGAACTAATTACAGACACATGTTCCATCATGGACAAACTCCAAAAATGTCATGGTAAATGAAAGAAGCCAGACACAGAACAGTACATTTTGTGTGATTCCATATATACAAAGGAAAAGTCCAGAAAAAGCAAATTAACAGAGCGAGAAGGCAGATTCGTGGTTGCTTCAGGGGTGAGGTAGGAATGGGGATTGACTGTGGTGGGCATCAGGGATCTTACTGCAGGGATGAGAACTATGGAAAACTGATTGAGGGTGACGTTCCATCACCTGGTAAAGTTCTAAAAGGAACTTGAACTCTACATCTGAAATTGCAGGGTTTTTTTTTTAATTGTGGCAAAATATATATAACATAAAATTTGCCATTCTAATCATTTTTAGGTGTAGAGTTCAGTGGTTTTAAGTACATTCCCACTGCTGTGCAACCGTCACCACCATCCATCCCCGGACCGTTTTCATCTTTCCACACTGAACTCTGTCCCCAGCAAGCAGAGACTACCCTGCACCCCCCCGCCCCGCCCCACCAGCCCCTATAGTGGCCATTTTATGTTCCCCCTCTTTGAACAGTCCCTCAGGTAAGTGGAATCATACAATATTCGTCCTTTTGTGACTGAATCATTTTGCCTAGAATGAGGTCTTCAGGGTTTATCTATGTTGTAGCATGTGTCAAAATTTCCTTCCTTTCTAAGGCTGAATCATATTCCTCTGTAAATATAGACCACATTTTGTCTGGATCAGTCATCCAGCAAAGAACCTTTGTGTTGTTTCCACCTTTCGCCTAGTGCGAATAATACTGCTATATCAGTGGGCGCCTGGGTGGCTCAGTGGGTTAAAGCCTCTGTCTGCAGCTCAGGTCATGATCCCAGAGTCCTGGGATCGAGCCCCGCATCGGGCTCTCTGCCCAGCAAGGAGCCTGCTTCCTCCTCTCTCTCTCTGCCTGCCTCTCTGCCTACTTGTGATCTCTGTCTGTCAAATAATAAATAAAATCTTTTAAAAAATACTGCTATATCAGTGTATAAATATCTTGAAATGGGTGGATGTTATGATATGTAGAACATATGACAGTAAAGGTTTTTAATTTATTCTTTTTTGGTGGAAGATTTTATTTATTTATTTGACAGAGAGAGAGATCACAAGTACGCAAAGAGGTGGTGAGGGAGCAGGCTTCCCAGTGAGCACAGAACCCAGATATGGGGCTTCATCCCAGGACCCTGAGACCATGACCGGAGCCGAAGACAGAGGCTTACCACTGAGCCACCCAGGCGCCCCTTGGTAAAGGTATTTTAAAATAAAACTTCAATTATGTTTTCAAAACTTAGCCAATACATGGTAGATTCTCTCATTATCAATAACTCAAAGAATGATAAATTTGATCAGTAAAGGGAGTTTTAAGAAAATAAAAAAGGAAAAATACAAGAAAAGTACAAAGAAGAAAAGAGTTCTGTAATCTCACTTCCAGAAAACCACTGAAAGATAACTTTAAAGGGGCACCGGGGTGGCTCAGTGGGTTAAAGCCTCTGCCTTCGGCTCCGGTCATGATCCCAGGGTCCTGGGATCGGGCCCCACATCGGGCTCTCTGCTCGGAGGGGAGCCTGCTTCCTCCTCTCTCTCTGCCTGCCTCTCTGCCTACTTGTGATCTCTGTCAAATAAATAAATAAAATCTTTAAAAAAAAAAGACTGAATTTTAATTTTACCTGAAATCAGTAGAAGGAACTGAAATGAAGACACCTGCTGAACTTCCCAACACTGACACACTCCTAAACTATCCCTTTAAAGGCAGAAGAAGTTAGGAAAAAATATGGAGGTTGAGTTGGGACACACAGTATTTCTATTTCAGTTCACGTTTCATGAAGCTCAAAGTTTACTCCCGGAGGTGGACAATTGTTTCATAAAAATTAGAGGATATTTCTGATGTTTAAACAAATAAAGTGCCTGAATTTTTAAACACAGAAGAACAAAGCTAAAAAACCTTAGCAGGCTATTCAGTTAAACTTCTAAGAGAGATTATCAGGGAATGACGAGTTTGTAAGTCAGATAACTAGAAAGAAGGCAAAACACTTACAAAGCAAGAGGAAGTGATTATGGCTAGTGTCTGAAATAAGTCCGAGGAGGTTATACGTGACTTTTGACAGTTTTCACCTCCCTCTGGATCAGGTGGCTCCCGGGTTTGAATAGATCTGCTCTAGCCTGAATTTTCTCACTCAGAGAAACAGAGTCCACACACTTGATGTCCTGCTGTCTTTGCTCACTGTAGAACAGAATTGTTTAAAACTTGGAAATAAGGCAAAAAGTTGGGCTGAGTGTCCTTTCAAAGTCATACTGGGGAATTATTTAACGAAGTCACCCAGGGACTGTTTAATTTTCTAGCAGAATGTATCTGTGTTTGGCTTTGCTATTTATTGTTTCATGATAGCCAGATGCTGCAAAGTTACGTGTTAATTTGTACTTTTTTTAACCTGGTAGGAAAGATAACCCCACAGGTTATGGTTGTATTAGCCTGGAGGATAATAACTAGCTTATTTAACCCAGCAATCTTATTCTAAGATCTTTTGTTTTGTTTTGTTTTGAAATGCTTTTCCTGTTGGCTTATATAAATTATTTTTCCTCAAATGCTCTTGGAATCAGCTTTACCATCTAATGGTTCTGTCATAAATTCATGAGCTGAACAAAACCTTTGACATATGTCCATTCTACATTTGAATGAGAGCCACGATTTTACCATTTTAACAGTTATACTTTGTTATACCTGGTAGACCTCAGCTCATAGTCTCTCCCATCTCCTGGGGTTACCTACTCTCGTATTTTGTTTGCTTAAGAGTTACCTGGGAGCCCATTTAGAATGCCGATTCCCTGGCCCAGGGCCCAGCCATCTAATTCTGGGGATTTAGCAAGGGGCCTAATGAGATGCATTTTCACAAGCACCCCCAGGAGACTCTGAAGCCAGTGGTCCTCAGAGCAGACCCCCTGGATACTCCTTAGTGAAATGGGTTGGGTGATGGTCTTAATGCTATCTCGGTTTTCACTGTTCAGAGTGGTCAGAATAGGTTGGGGTTACACATCTAGGCCTTGGGGTGGATTGGAATCCAACAGTCCACTTTCCTAAACTTCAACCTGAAGGTGGCAGCTGATCTCAGATATTCATCTACCCACTGGCTGTATCAGAGTGGGGGCGACCAGGAATCTGTATATGTAAGTTGAACCTCAGCAAATTGCCAATATTCGTCTCTTTAGTGACCTTACAAAAATGGCAATGTTGTATGGTTCAACCTAATAACTCCTCAGGTGTTTCTAATTTAAAGCTAATTTGGCAACCAAGTTGTGAATATGACAATGAGGACATGGAATTTCCAATACTTGGGGAAAGTGCTTTGTAGCTTCACTAGACATAAGCCAACAAAGGGAGACAAACAAAAAAAGACTCATTCTTCTCAAGTGCACATGGAACCTTCTCCAGAATAGACCACATACTGGGTCACAAATCAGGACTCAGCCGATACCAAAAGATTGAGATTATTCCCTGCATATTCTCAGATCACAATGCTTTGAAACTGGAGCTCAACCACAAGGAAAAGTTTGGAAGGTATTCAAACACCTGGAAGCTAAAGACCACCTTGCT